>JAQFXZ010002167.1:0-10083 GCA_034694025.1 Ceratophysella scotica | reverse complement strand
TGAATTAAGAATTAAAAAAGTGGTTTTCGGTTGAGTCGGTCTAAAACACTTTCTCATTTATCTATCGCGTCTATAGTTAGAATATATTGCGTACACGGAACACGGATATATTTGTCATCAAATTGGTCATCTGAGTCAACATATTAAGCAGTGACCCAACCAATATTCGCCTAAAAATTGCTGAAACTCGAGGGCGAAGGCAAAGGGGCAAATATATTCGATTTATATCCACTTAGTATTGGCCATGCAAAATTCGTGCTCGTGTGAATAAAATCGAAAAATATTAGGCTGATATTAGGCGAATATTATCCAACTTAGGGGAAAATATTTGGTGAATATATTATCCAAATTGACAAATATTAGGCGATCATAAGGAGAATAATATTCAAATTGACGAATCTTAGGCGAATATTAGCCATGTTTACGAATATTAGGCTAATACTAGGCGAATACTATTCAAATTGACGAACATTAGGCGAATTTTAAGGGAATATTTGGCGAATATTTTGCAAATTGACGAATATTCGGCGAAAATTTTTCCAAGTTGACGAATATTAGACGAATAGTAGGCAAAAATTATCCAAATTGACGAAAATTAGGTGAATATTAGGGGAATATTTTGCAAATTGACGAATATATTAGGCGATTTCAAGTTGACTAATATTAGGCGATTCTTATCCGAATTGACGAATGTTAGGCAAATATTAGGGAAATATTAGGCGAATATTATCAAAATTGACGAATATTTTGCAAACTAACGAATATTAGGCGAATATTTTGCAAATTGACGAATATTAGGCGAATATTTTGCAAAATAACAAATAGTATGTGAATATTTTGCAAATTGACGAATATTAGGCGAATAGTAGGCAAATATTCTCCGAACCGACGCGAATTCTCTCCGCTGGACAATATTCACCCATTAGGGCAATGCTACACGGGCGAATAATCGCTATTAGGGAAATAATCCTGACAATTCTTTGCAGCCGAGGGTTAAGAGGGCGAATATTCGCTACTAGGCAAATACCGAAAAAGCACTGCTCGCTGGATCACTAATATGTATTAACGTGAATATCTTACAACTCTCCTGATGAGTGTCCTCATGAATAACAGCATCTATGAAACCTGGGTCAGTTGCTTGTAAGATAAGTATTCGTAGACAGTCCTCAAACTTGGATCGTGTATCCGGAGTAATCTGGTATATGTCCATGAGATACCTGCAACAATTCAGAATATATGTACGAAGTTACAGACGACTATGCCAAACAGCACAAGATTCTCCACATGTTAGTGGTAAATTATAAAGCTTTTATCTTACGGGAGCGTGCGTTTTTCCCTGAAGTACTTTAGAACAGACATGTCTGGATTATTGATGTACATAATCACGAAGACTGGGAGGTAGGCCTTATACAGAGCCGTAGGATTTTCCACCAAAATCGTCTGTAAATAAGATACAACGAAATTAGCAAAGGGTGCAGCATAACTACAGATATTTGATGAATCAGTGTAAGTAAACCAAACTACATGCTGTGTTGCCTCCAGCGTCGTCTCCGCTTTCTCTCTCCATTTCCCTAGTAATTAGACTAGCTTTTTAGGAACGCCGCAGACCTTAATTGTTATGATTTATTTTAGGCTTAAACCTAGCCTAACCTAACCTAGCATAACTCGAATTAAATCACGCTCCATGGGAGGCGATAATGGCCGTGGAGGTGAAAATAGGCTCAGAAAGCTGGGAGGCAACCCAAGAGGCAACATACAACATAGCATGCGGCTTGGTTTACAGTCGTGATTTTGACTCAATGTACGCGTAACACAAATGGTTACGGCTAAATCCTCAAGCTTAAAATCTCGAGAACAGGACAAGCCGCATTTGTATGTTTGGCACGGAACTACTCTCTCTAGGTTTTTCGAGTAGCCAAACACATTATGCAAGACCTGTCACATAAAAGTGCACGTAAAGTAACGTCTAAACACGTTGCAAAATGTTGCGAAGTGAAAAGAAGGCAACTAGCCAAATATAAACACGGTGAGCTTCATTCTGCAAGGAACGAAATGCGGCTTGTCCTGTTCTCGATTTTTTAGCATGAGGATTTAGTAGGTAATCATATTTGTGTTACGTTTTATGGACTCAAAATCAAAACTGTACCTCAACCGATGAATCAGTTCACCATATTTGATTTGAAGAAGTCTTACCCGCTCTCCCCATTTCTTAGTGGACCCGTCACTCAACTCCTGGACCCATTTGGAAATGTGGTACCACTGATTTACGCTTTCCTTCAGATAAGGTTCGTACTCTTCCAAAATGACTCTTCCTCTTCCTCCGTCTCTGATGTTCCACAATGTAACTTGGTGAGGTTCGAAATCAATGTCATTTCTGTTGATCAGAATACTGCCTTCCTGTAAGTCGAACAATGCGCTTTAGCATTTAAGATTTTTGAACGTCGAATAACAAGTTAAGCTTTACTCTTACCTTGTACAAAAACTCCAGTTCTTCTCGAGTGTAAACCCATCGAAATCCTGGATTAAGCATACTTATACTTTTACTAGCCTCGGACTGAGCGTTGGGCTGAACTTCTCGTTTCATAACATTCACCTCCCTCCTCACTGTGTAGTGTGCGTCATCATACTTGGCAGGTCGACCTCGTCGTCTTACGGGCTTGGCGAAGGCGATACTTTGATGCGATTCATCTTCCGTATCTGCACAAGCCTCGGAGTTCAGTCCAGCTTCATTCTCAGCTTCTGCATGTTTCTCATCTTTTAATTCAATTTTTTCGGTGATTGATAAAACATTGGCCAGTGTTGCTGAACTGGAAACTACATTCATGTTCGATTCCGTTGATACTTCGCTTTTGTTAGCTGTTGACTTGACGGGACTGACGAAAAGACAAGGAGCTTCCGGTGACGCCATTGCAGCTGTTGAAAATTGGCTGACGTTAGAAAGCTGAGGTGAAGGTTCATCCTGTGACGAAATCATGATGGGTATCACCGTTATCAATCCTCGATCAGCTAACTTGAGTGGGGACGTCAAACATGTGGTTTCCGGCCTCGTATTATCAGATTTGCTTTTCATGGGTGAGCTGGTTGGCGTATTAAGTATAAAATCTAAGAGTTTCGGAGGTACTTCGTCAATTAACGATGGACGTTGAAGTTGGAGTGATGGGTTCTGTTTCTCCTTCTTCCTTGAACGCTTGGGCTTGGCCATTTTCGAAATTGGTTCTGGTTTGTTGGTTACAGCTATTGTACTTGAAGTTCCAGCAACTCCAGCTGTTTCAGTCAACTGTAAAGTAGATGAACAAGATGCAGCAGCGGGTGCGGCAATCGGTGCCTCCATTTGACCTTTCACTTCATCCGATTTCTTCTTCGTCGGTCGTTTCCGAGCAGGCGATTTCTTCATTGCTGAGGCTGGAATCGGAGCATACGTTTGAGTCGGCGGTTCAGGAAGCGTGTGATTGAGTGGCTTCTCTGTAGAATACCAGCTCGAGTTCCAGGCGGGGGGAATAGTTATACCACCACCCAACGGGCTGAAGTTTTGAAAGTTGAAAGTTGACTGAATGACCGAAGATCTTTCGTTTCCGTGACTGAGCACCAGTGAAGATGAAGACGAAGGCATTGAATAGCTTGGAGAACCGGTCATAAATCCACCAGGAACTGATTTCGGAATATATCTTTCCGCAGTCAGATGAGGTGTTAGATTAATCTTGGCCAGAATAGCATCTGCTTCCGAAACAGGTCCACCGCTTGGGGAAAACACTGACACTTCTTCAGCCTTCTCTTTCTTACTGCGCGGGGATTTCTTTACCTTTAGAATAGAACTAGGATTGTTCGAAGACAATTCCTGTGTCATGGTCGTGCTGCTATGAATGTCCAGAACGTTCGGAGGAATGTTCAGGAAAGGAGGAACTTCCTTCTTCTTCCTTGAGTTGACTCTCTTCGGCTTCGCAACAGGTGTAATGCTTACGCTTGTGCCTGGTATTTCGGATGTACAGTCAGCTAAAATGGCTGCAATCTGAGCGGAGATATCAAGGTCAACAGAGGATTCCGGAACAGCTTTCTTCTTTGGAGTCGATTTCCTTTGTTTAATTGTGGAGGGAATGAGAGGTGAAGGGGTTTCTGGCAAAAGTGGTGCAGCAATCTCGGTAGGAACAGAAGACATATTGAGATTGACTGCTATAACTTGATCCTTCTTCCTGACATACGGTTTTCGTACTCTCTTGGGCTTGGATACTCCAGATCTTGCTTGTTCTGGTTCCGGTGTTGAAAATTGAGACGTTTCTATTCGTTGTATTGTATCTTCTAGATTGGGTGACGAGAACTGTGTTGATATTGACACTTCGCTAGCACCTGAAGCTGAAGTCACATTGAGGTTAACTGCTGCAACTGGAACCCGATCCTTCTTCCTGACATACGGCTTTCGGACATAAGGCTTTCGTGGTTTCTTGGGTTTTGCAGCCGGTTCCGGGTTCAACGGTACTGTCGGCGACACTGTGGTTGACTGCGACTGAAGTGACGTTGATGCTCCGGGTGGAAGTGAAGTGTCGACTTGCGTTCTCTCAAAGCTTTCATTCAAAGCATAGCTGTCCAGTGTAAGATTTACCAGGTCACTATCCAGGGAAAAGCCAGGTTCAGGTGGATTCTTTTCAAAATATTCTTCCAAATTATCCAAAAAGTTGTCTGGAACTTCGGTCGGAATCTGCAGAGATTGGTCACTGATGTAGCTGGATTCATTTAGATATATATTAGCCGGAAACTGGGAGAGAAGATCCATGGGCGGGGCTACCTCGGGTGGAATGAGTGGAACTGCTTGAATGACGCTTGGGGGGCTCACCTGAGACGTATGACTCAGAAGAGGTCTTTCGACGTATGGATTAGCAGCTACAGGAATCGGTGTCACAACAGGAGGAACCTTCTTCTTCCTGACGCTCTGCTTCCTCTTCGGCTTCACAAGAGGAGCAGTAGCAGCAGCTGAAACTGAATTGTTCTGACCAGGAGGGATCACGTTAGCGGTAGCTGTTGAAAAAGGGGCACCAGAAGGAATTACGTTAGCGGCAGCTGCAGAAAATAGCGCCCCAGAAGGAATTATGTTAGCGGCAGCTGCAGGAAAAGGCGCTCCAGAAGGTCCGGGTTCCATGGCAAACATTGACGACGAGTTCTGAAAGCTGGAGCAGAAGCTGGGTAGCGGGGTAGCTAAGGAATTCGCAGCGGTTGTTGAAACAGAATCCGTACTGCCGCTCGTATTCTGCACATCCTTCTTTTTTGCTCTGCTCTCACGTTTCCTGGGTGCCGCTGGAGTCTTCTTCCTTCCGGGAGTCGCAGTGGGTGTCAGTGTCCCAACTGATGAAGACATTGACGAAACAGTGCCTTCCCCAATGTCCGGATCTCGACAGCTTCGACTGATCACTTCCTCAATAATGCTGTCCATATTGCTGTTGCTGTTTCCATGCGGTGACACTTCAGGAACGGATACATTCGCAGTTTGGCCTGACATAATTTGAGGCATTAGAGCTCTATTCTCTGGTGTTTGATAGAATGTCAACGTCTGAAGGTTGGAATCATCAGAAAACCTGGCCGCAGCAGCAGCGTCTGGAGCACGAGGTCTCATCGAATCTGTCATATGCACTGATCCAGCGGAACTCAGGGCTGTTGGTGTTGTAGTGATGACAGAGTTGGACATTGGGGTTGCTCTGTTTGAGGAATTGAGCTCAATGAAGTCTTGAAGCGAGAGTGGCTGAGGACTGTTGGAGCTTTTGAAGGGTTTACTCTCGGATGGAGCACCCTGAACTTGTGCTTGAATTTTAATTTGTGACGGATACTGGCTTGCATGAGAATGGTAAGTGAGCTGACCATTTTGTGCCAATTGCTGAGCTTGATACGATTTGAGTTGGTCTAGTGAAACAACTTGACGTCTCAACGGCACCATCGGATTAGTCGGAAAACTGTCTTGCATAGATGGCAAATGATTGACTCCTTCCGACGTCATTTCGGGTCCTTTCACAAAGTTGGTTCCATAAATACTGGTTAAAGTTGATGAAGATTTTGTAGGCGTGTCCTGCACGTGCAACGGCTTTTGTTGCTGTAAATACTGGACGCCAGGAACTGGAGTTCTAGATGAAGAAGTTATTACAGACGGCGGATTCACCTCACAATTCTGTGGCCTGACAAGAGAAATGAGGCGTTGATTCTGAGAGCTCAACTGAATCGTGTTCTGTGGACTTAATGCGGATGCTTGGGAAGTAAATGGCCCAATAGGTCTCTGAATTAGCAAACCAGTCGGTGTGGTCATCAAGTTATTCATGTTGAATGGCATTTGTACTTGTTGAATGTTTCCAGGAGCTGCAGGATTGAGATTTGAGAATCCTTGCATAGAGATTGGAATTCCAACGCCAGTGTTGATTAAGGGAGGCATTGAAGTTCTATAAAGTCTCGGGCCAGCCGGTGTACTTGTCGTCATGCTGGGAGGTTGAGTCACGGGTATGGGTGTTGTTGGAACGGATGTCACAGGGAGAGGCACATTGAGGTCTTTCTTAGGATATTTCTTCCTCGGCGCCCTTGGTTTTCTGGGCTTAGGTGGCTCTGGCACTCTTGGAATTAAAGGTGCTCCAATGGTTGAAGTTCTAGAGAGATTGGGTGTGCTCTGGCTAAGCATAGAGGATGACTGGGTGGTTGTGACAGTGCAGGGTACAGGAGTAACAGCAACTGAGACACTAGGCAACGTGGGACTGGGTTTAATTGCAGGTGGCAAGCTTTGACTCGTTTCGATGACAGTAGAGCTCATTTGACTAACGTTCAACGGAAGAGGGACTACTTTAGTAACTGTCGGAGTGGATGAGATTGTTTTGATTACAGTGGGCTGAGGAGCGCTTGTTTGAATAACTGTTGGTATTTGGATCACAGGAATTGAAGAATTACTATTTGTGACGCTTGTCAGGACTCCTTGAGACTGCTGGTGCGGAACAGGCGGGTTGACACTGGAAATTGCATTTTGAATTGGATTGGAGAGTAGGACGACTTGAGCGGCGGGAAAGAGATTCATTGTAGTGACAACTGAACTTTGAGCAGTAGTGACAATCGGAGTTCCTTGAGCTAGTGTGTTCGACCGCGGAGGTTCAGGCCGCTTTGCCTGAGAGCTTATGGCTGAAGTAGTCACATGGGCAGCGTTTAGAATGTCTTTAGTGTAGATATGAACCACCTGATTTCCCACTTTTCTCACTTTGGGAGCTCCTGCGGATTGTTCTGGAGGACTTTGTAAAACTGTGGTTTGAATTTTGGTAGTTGGGACGATTTGTGGAAGAAAAGGTGAGTTGAAGCGGAGGTATGGTGTAGTTCTTTGGGAAATTGGAGTGGATTGAGTCGCTTCGTACAAAACTTCAATTTCAGGGGAGGATTGACCGCCATCATCCTCTTGAATTTCAGAGTCACGACTGGAGGGGATTTTGAGCTTCATATTTTTGTCCATTTCACTTCTGAGGAGGTAAGAGAGGTTGTCCGCTTATTTGTCAGAAATTTTCAGAACTGAAATAAAAATTACATTAAAGTACATTGTGGCGTACATTTCTTATCAATTTGTTGATGGATTAGGGCTTTCCACCTTGGGTGAACAGAGAAATGAACGATAGCGATACACCCAATTCGGCCGTGAGGTGGGATTGAAATATAGAAGGGTAGCACATAGCATACGATATTTCTGAAGTCGAACCCTTAAGAATTTACTTAAATGCCAGTTTATCCATACATTTTAATCTAATCCTTCGGAGGATAAGCAGATTAAACTAAAAAAAGGTTCCAGGTCCAGGTATAG
Source organism: Ceratophysella scotica (assembly GCA_034694025.1). Taxonomy (NCBI): domain Eukaryota; kingdom Metazoa; phylum Arthropoda; class Collembola; order Poduromorpha; family Hypogastruridae; genus Ceratophysella; species Ceratophysella scotica. The sequence continues at coordinate 2,288 of JAQFXZ010002167.1, read as the reverse complement.
GTCTTACGATTTCTCTTGAACATTGAAAGCAACTGGCACGGAATTAGAAACAGGCAACAGGCTAACAGATTTGCATAAAGCCGCTTATTTTTAGCTCAACTCACATACATCTGATAGGAACAGCCCTAAGCAGTCCAGTCCCTAGATTCTGCAGTGGCGTCACTTTTTCTGTCGCGGCGACTAGTTTTATGTACTTACTCGGTACTTACAGTTGACAGTCAGGGATTGACACTTGATTTGATTATATCTAGAACAATTTGAAATTAATGACTTGTGAGTGAGTCTAGTGTATCAAAATATTAATGACTGACTTCCGACGAGCCACTGGAATTAGCGCACTTCTGCTTCTGCCTGATTTTGAAGAGCAATCAATGGATCAGACCTATTCCATTTTCAGCTTTAAATGACAGAATTATTTTTATATGAAATGATATCTGATTTGGACGAACAAAATAAAAGACAATAGATAGAGATCTTTTCGAAATTCACTGGTGTAATCTCAAGACAAAATATAAGGGAAACAGCAACGAATAGCACTATTTTTCACGAAAAACATCAGAACTTCACGGGTGGATTGGAGCAAAGGGTGCGCAGTGAAAATTTTCTAAGTCCTTTTCCATAGGCTGGTACGGGATCGTGTGACCCTTGAATTTTACCGAGAAATGACCCGAACAAAAGTTGTTGAGCTCATCGAGATAAGCAACTTTTGTTTAAAGAATTTTTCTGTAGAGTGTCTGGTTGAGGTCATATGTCAGGTTGAATTCTGTCGCCTTGCATGCGCATACAATTTTGTCGTATAACATAACTAAATTAGAAATAAATGATTACGAATTAAGATTTAGACATACGATGTACTTACGAGTTGAAATGAATTTACGGATGTCAGGTAACAGGTTGCAGCTTTTGTTGGGTGCGTGATCACGAGCTTACGCTGCTTTCCATAACCGTAAGTTGTCAATTGGTTGGACATTTTGAAGATGACATTATTGTCAATGTCAATTCTGGAGTCGTTAAAGGAAAAGGAAAGTGGAGAAAGTTATTTAGATTCGAATTCGAAATTTAGAATTGACTACACGACCACACGACGGTTTGGTTTTGGCTCGATTTCACAGATTGAATTTGGTCACTCTTTTGCATTGAATCGAAGTGCACTGTGCCCCAGATGCCCTTTGCTTGCGTTCGTAGCATCAGTATCACTTATTACTGTCATATTATCTCTGACGCTCCTAATACTTAAAAAATTATTAATTTATTGCTAATTACTAAATAACAAAGTAAAACCTACATATTGATTGCCAAATGATGTCATCTCGTATTTAGCAAGCTGTCAGATGCATTTTTTAATTCCAGTAGTAATCAGAGTGTTTGTGTTCCATACCAGAATCGATAATGGTCGCTGAGCTGAAGAATTTTTTAAATTTGGAATTTTAGATTTTCAAGATTTTGTTGTTAAGTATCCTACATCCTACTATTATAGTTAGTTGACTTTTCTTGCTGGCGAGGAGGGCTCATCGATGTGCAAGCACAGCTAGAGCGGAGATCGATACGGATTGGAAAAATCTCGTGAACTGAATGATAGGACAACGCGTATCACCTAAACGATCCAACACTTCCTGTATAGTCAAATCGGGGGTCAAAGTTCGAATTTTTTTGAAATTTTGAAAAGTTTATAAGGAATTGTAACTGAAAGTAGGGCCGCATGTTATAACTCGTACATGTATATCGATGCTGTAAAATGTGACAAGTGGAAAAACAATTCTACATGCCACACTTTAAAACCCATAACGATATTTATAAACATGCTATAGAATGTGGCATGTGGGAACCCAAACCTACTTGTCACATTTTATAACCCTTAAGGATATGCATATACATGCTGTGGATTGCGGCAAGTTGGAATCTTGCCACATTATATAACCCGTGATATGCATGTACTCACATACTATAGAATGTGGCAAGTGGAATTAAATTCCACTTATACATTTAATTAACCCATAAGCATTTGCATATACTGCCCTATATAAAGACTTGTTTCAGCATGTTTACTTTCAGTATATATTCAGACTTGGAAGGGAGAGGACGTGTGTTAGATGTAGCTCCGCCCACTATTGCAGTAGGTGTTTACAGGCGGTTGCATCCCCCATCCCCACATGCTAGCCAGTGTCATCTTGGGAAATTGGTAAGTGCTCATGTCACAAAATATATTATTTAGGGTGGTAGATGGAAGCCCTCCATGTTGGGTCACCCTGGGCAACGGGTCAAACGATTGTGACGTTACGTTTACGTAG
>JAQFXZ010002166.1:0-10085 GCA_034694025.1 Ceratophysella scotica | reverse complement strand
CAAATTACTACTGGAAAACAGGTCATAAGGCATTCAATGCAGGAACAACTTGTGAGTCAATTACGTAGGGATGGACGAACTCTTTTCTCAGTTTGGGTCTATATAATGTATTTGTATATTAGCTAAACGGATGCGGATTTGAACTTCAGCAATACAATACAGAAACCTAAACTCATACGCAACCCTTATAAATTCCATTCTTGGATCCTATTGTTCCTCAGTTCCGCCTGTCTTTGCTTTTCACGCAATTTTCCAGTTGAATATGCTACACGAATACAACCTGCACCTCCTCGACTTCTTTCCTATTCATCCGAAACCCATTCAGAAACTAAAGAACGAACATCGAACATCTTACTCTCTGCTGACATTGATAATATCCCGGATTCGAAGTTCATTTGTTCAGAACTGGAATATTCAATTCTTATTACAAGGATACAGGCCGAAATTAGGGTGACCACAAGTACATAAATAGAGGACGTGGTTGGAGAGCCCTCAGAGTTCAAGAGTAATGATGTTACAGTTCCATATTTCATACAAGGGTGAACTTGAAAGGTTGGAAGAGGGACGAGAACATTAGAAACGTTTTTAATGAAATTATGTACGAAGTTCAAGAAACCCCGTGATTGATTCAGGAGTCAAAGGCGTAGGTAAAGTACACTAGAGCCTGGGAAGACTCGAGCGAGATGACCCAGACCATTGTGTTCTCTGAAGATTTGGAAGAGACCGAAGCCGGAGTGTGGTGAAAAGGTGGAGAAACTCAAGTTTTCAAAAAGTCAAAGAGGAAGGAAAACAGCGGCACTTGTTCCCAAAATTACAGATAAAAACTGTGGCCCTTGTGTTTCTGGTAGAAAAAGAATTGGATTCCGTTTGGTCCAAAGATTCTCTGTAATCATTGTCGGGGGAAGGAGGAATGACCAGAAAATATTTCATGCTTTACCAAAAAAAACATAGGACAAGGTGGCAAAGGGCTCTTCTTTTATGCTTCCTACCTTTTCCTATGACAAAAGGATCGAGTTGGTTCTTAAGTCAGGCCAGGTAAGCACATAATGTACTTCGCCTCTTTTTGTCTACTTGTTCCGAACGGCCTAGTCTCCACTGGTCATTGGAATTGGACCTCACACTCTCCGTCGGCCCTTCAGCATCTACCCAGCCCGATATTTATGAAGTAGAGTGATGGGCACTGAGCTGACAGAGACTTCTCACAGGCATCTGCTTCTCATCTCACAGATCCACATTAGTCATTGCTCAATTGAGCCGATTCCAAATCCAATCAGCATCAAAAATCCCTTTGAGCACTTCCCGTTTCTCTTTATTCAAGGGAAAAAACAAATGAACAGCCAGGGTTACCTCCGAAATAGCCAGGTATTTTGGAGGTAGTCTCATCTCATTTCTCCTGACGAGCAGGGAATGTGGGTGAACGGTGAACCATAGAATCATATGGACCCTTATCTTCCTTTCCTGTCTCTACTTCCAGCACTGATTCACTACGAACTATCGGAACCGTCTGATTCATTCATAAATTCCAATATTGATTCGTCTACCAGGCTCACCGTACTACGCTCACTTCTCCCAGTCAAGTGTTTACGCTATGATAACGTTTCAAGTTCAATTCCGATTTGACGTCAAAAATTGTCAATTTAATTCCTACTCAAACTCGGAACACGGACATTCATGACGTTAGAGTGCAAATGATTTTCCGCCGGAACTAAACCATTTGAGGGAGATCATAAAGAGTAAACAGATAGTAGGCAGTGATGCTTAGAGAAATGGGATTGTAGGTTCAATAGCAAGTGACATCATCCCAGCCTGTCGCCAAAGTTGAGGAAGACATAGTAACAGTTTAGTCAGATGCAGATGCAGTTATAGAATATACCATTTATGGCCTAGTAGAACGTTAGAAGGAGACAAGACAAGGAGACGCATGGGATTCGTGGTTGTGATTCAGAGACACCCAATGATCTAGTTCAATGACTAGGCTGCCTATTAGGATGATGGTTCTATTTATAGACCTACGCACTTCTCTGCCTGCACTGTCTATACTGGAAGCCGGAACCGCCAACGAGCAGCGGCACGCGTCTAACCGGTTTATTATGGGAAGGTCGAGTGGCTGCGGCTGTTTACTTTAGTTCTGTCAATAAAAGATTTTCCGCCCAACGTTCGTCCCACACCTGAAATGAACCCTGCATATCCATGAATGAAACGTTGACAGTTCGAGTGAAGAAGGCAAATACAGGCTGAGAGTGAAAGTGATGGAAACAAAATGTTTGTAAATATAGCCTTTTTGAGTACCCAAATAGCGGACTCAGTCATATACCCAACGTTACGCTTCCAACTTGGGCCTAAAAGTTTCGTAATGACAACAATTGATGGGCAGACGCAAGAGTACCTTATTGCGATGAGTATTCATTAGTCCGCATTTTCCAATCAATCGAAACAATGAGAAGTAACTAGCAAGGACTAGAAAGAAAGAATGTGCCTTGAGTCCAAACTGCCTCACTCGTCAAATGCATGGCTCATGTGTCAAGACGAGAGTCTATGTAATTGGCAAACATGGTTGACAGACAGTTGTGTTAATGAGATGGAGGGAGAGAGTCCTTTCACCCTACAAACTCAAAACTCAGGCATTGTCTTTTCATAATCAAGCCAACGTAATGAGAGGGAAGGGAAGTCCTTTTGTTTCTCAAGTACTATCGGAAGCCCTCCCATGACAGGAGCTACAAATGGAGGTGTCTGGGACTACAGCTCAAAAGTACTATGACTACAGTTCAAAAGTACTATAAATTGGACTTACAAAGTCTCGAAAGAAGTCGAGGGCCTGAGACTCGGCTTTCGTTGCTTGGACTCGGATGTTATGGATGATGTCTTCGTCGGGCTGAGGCTGGACGTGTCCTTCTGAGGCGAAGGTGGGAAGGGCGGACGGGATGCGACAGGGGTTAATCCATTTTTGTTCCCGTTCGTGACTCTTGGTGGTGTGATGGCGATGGTGAGAACCCGGGTTTCCGTCTCCCGAACCACCCGAACTTCCTGCCGGACTCGGGACCGGATTGGACATTGTGGAGAGTGGAAGTAAAAGTAGTGAGATCCCAAAAATAAAAAGAGGCAAGAACTTGCCCCACCCTGAAAACCAATTATACAATTAGAGAACTCATTCGGATCGAATACATTCTAAATCGTTTCATGAAGATTTCATTGTAGACCTACAATAAAAATTGGGTGCACACAGTTCAACAACGTTAGCACTCAAGTAGAGAGTATGACAGTCTGCGGCAGGTAAAGGATGATGAGAATATTATGCAGAAAAAACGATCTGCCAACGATAAAAGAGCACTTGTCTTTGGACTAAGCTAATCTGGTGGTGACTAAACGTGTGCCTCTCACGCTTTTTGCACTCGAGTGCATCCATACACCTCTCTTCCTCTGAACTCACTGTATATCCTGTTATGGTACTCCACACTACGTTTACACCTGTTCTGGGTTCCTGATTATCAACGCAACGACAGGTAAATAGTGTAGACAGGTAGTTTAGCCCACCTTGCCTTATGCCTTATCACAATTACTATGTTGTACTCGTATGTATATCATTTCAATGTGGCAATGGCATTCCGGATTAGTCACAACGTAACCTTCTCCTATTGTTCTAAACATTCAATTAAGGAAAATCTGGTGGAATGCCTCAAGATACTTTAATCGCATTGAATACTACAAGTGTTTCTAGCAAAATGGAGTGGATGCAGCGGACAGAAACCGCAAGGCTCCCACATGTATGTAACTTGATGTAGGAAGAGAGGGTGTGAATGAAAGTGGGTGAGTAAAAGGAAAGAGAAGCGGAGAAAACTAACCGGCGTCTGAGAAAGTGGAACTCTTCTTGGAAGAGCTCCTGACTTGTGGTGCATTGGCGTGTGAATCACAAAACCGGCACTTTGTCACATTGACAGCGGGATTTGTGGAAGCACTAGGAGAAGGGATGCTTGTGGAACCCATGGCGGGACTTGGGCTCGTGCAGCAAGGGCTGCTAAGACTATGACACTGATGATGTGGGACTTTAAGGGACTTCCGACAGTGAATGCAAACTTGATCCATGGAATGGCTAGACATGTCTATCTTTCTATTCACACTAAGTACCCTGGTCCACACTTGGGACCGCAAACCGTTCCAAACTGTTTTGAACAATAGAAGTGGTACTGGGACGGACTTGGGTGGTGCTGAGAGATGCTGGGAGTCAAATGGGTGAGAGGACATTGAAATCCTTCTCCTCTGATTTCTTTAATAGTCACTAACTGGGTTGGAGTAACCGAGTTGTTGGGCAGAAGTGTTTAATAGAATCACGTCACAAACAATTCAAGCGTCAAAGGTGATATGATGATAGTAGTAGGGAAATGTGGTTATGGGCTCGAGTCCTGCGAAGCACTGGTCGGAGTGACTAATGAACGAGTACAAATGGGTTTGTTTCTGATTCGCTTGAACTCCCAATTGACAAGAGTTGTCAGTAAGTGCGGAGAGGCTACTAATCCCGAACTGGACAGAGGACCCTGGTTTATAAATGAACTTTTGTTGTCCGAAACCAACAAATAAAAGAAAAGCATGTCCCACCCGCCCAGCTCTCTTCTCGGACCTCTCGCTCTTGTCACCTGTGGATTATGGCCAGGTACTTTCTGACTTGTGCTCCTCTCCTGCCTAGCCCTGCCACGGAAGCTAGGGACCACTTCTAGTAAGCCCTACGAAAGCCTTCCTCTCACCACGTCACAACAATATACCTTTTTGCTCCTGCTGCCTGGCCTGCCTGGCCTAGTCCAACCCATTGGACCAAAATTTGGTCGCGCCGAAAGAGAGATACTACTACATCCTTATCATCGTATCCTCGTAGGTGAAAAAAAGGAATCAGTACTGGCTGGCTGGTGGGGCTGAGGAGAAGGCTCTCGTGCTGCTGCTGCACCACTTGGGCAGCTCCTTCGGCCCAGCCTGCTTCCTACAGCCAGTGCGAGCGAGTCTTTCCCTCAAGAGGAGCCGAGGAGCAATCCACTAGCCCCATGACATCACTCCTCTCTTCATTCATTCATTTTCCCCGTAACCGGCCTATGACGTGAGACGGGTCATCATCACTCCACACAAGACGCTCACCACTTCGCTCCAGCACCTTTGACGCTCTGCCAGATCAGAAACACTTCTCCAGATCAACCGCATGGTCTCACAGAGATGCTCTAGTCACGGTGGACAGAGAGGGAGGACATGGACCGCCTTCCTGCTTTTCTACTCCACTTTCTTCGCTTTTCACGCATCATTCCTCCGCTTAATTTGAGCTCCTGCTCAGCACAAGCTCATTAGGAGAAAATAGAACTCATCTCTTAATTTCCAGTTCCGTTGCCCTCTACTTCAACAACTTAGAATCCCTCTGGCTCATCACTCCCGATTCCCATATCTCATAAATAATAAGCCTCCACCCGCACCCACACATGAGCCGGGTGCTGGAGGTGGAGGTAAGTAAATATCCTTCTCCGAAATTCAATCAACGGGATGGAAACACAATTCAAACAAGCGGAATCGCCGGAATCGAGGATGGAGGAGGATGCCCAGGCTGTCTACACAATTAGAGAAGAAAGTCCTAGCTCCTGCTTTCCCAGACCTGGTTCCACCCGCACTCTCCACGACGGGAGACGAGGACTTCTTCTAAACCAGAATTAGTATATGATAGATAGGCTAGTCAATTTACAACTAATCCGCGGATATCGAATACTCGCCTGCTTTACAACCTTCAACCTACATAGCTTGATAGCAAGGCTGGATGTCGTGCTACTACTACTGCGGGTTCGAAGAGTCAGTGAGTCGCTCATGGGGGAAGTGAAGTGATTCACATTTTTACCGAGAATGATGTAATTGAAAGGCACGCTATTGTGGGAACCCAAATGTGGTCTAGGAGCAGAAAGCGTTTTGGTGAGGTATGTCCTAGGCCATGGTTCATACTCCTATCATAATAGTCCATCCGCCTTTGCCCTCACTACTATATACTTCCATGTACACAGTGACCGAGACAATGTTTGGCAATATTGATGACATAATCATCTCTTTTTAATGAACAAATTAGGAAACTGCAGTACAGCTTTCCTGAAATCCAATGCAATAGTCCGTTATTGCCCTGACACACACACAAACATGCTATGATGAGCAGTAGGCAACGCTAAACGTGATGCTTACATTTTACACGCACTTTCCCGACTTCATGACACCTAATTTATTATTCAGAATTTTCAATTCTATTTATGTTTGACCCAACCAACGTTCCTAAAGGTATTTCCTACACAGTGGAAATAAATACCTTGTACTTACTTGACCATGCAAGCAGAACACGACAGTGACAGTACATATATTTATGAGGTGTATATTAGAAAATATGACAGGTTTAGGTAACATATTATGGCTTATTTGTCCGTTTTCCTCTTAAAAAGCAGTAAATCTACCTTTTTAAATACAAAAGATATGAATGGAAAGTATAGTTCTGGAAAACGTTAGACTTAAGCACATTAGTATGCAAAGAGATGGAGATAGGCCTTTTTTCTCACGGTGATGGCGCCTTTGCCCTAATTACCCACATCAATTGATTCTTCTGAAATTCTTAACCCCAAACAACCTGGTATGCAGCCTATTCATAATTGTATTTCTTCCTACCGAGGCAAGGCCGGTGCACACAATGCTCTCAGCTCATGTACATATTCCATCTTCCCAGAATAATTGGGGTACTGACATATTATTGCTTGCTACCTGGCCTGGCCCAACTTGCATACATACTCGCCCTATGACTCACAAGGTTCCCAAAAAACAAAAACTCTTTCCTATCTGTCTGCGCTACTAGCTCACCTGTCGTCACCGTCTGATCTCTGTGTCCATTCTCATTTACGCACAGACAACGTCTTCAGAAACCTCAACAATCCTTTACTAAAGACTCAATGTCAACGCTCAAGAGAGTCATTCATTCATTCCACAAGGAGAGGAGACACAAAAAGTGAGACCAATCTAGTGAAGCAGAAGCAGAGAGAGATTTGATTCAGATGCGAAATTCCTGCTACAATAGACGGATCATATCATAATGCATACGTGTGTTCTAATCCCTGTAGTACGGATCGTGTACTAGTAACCAAGAGAATGACGAATGACGGGGCTAAGCATTTGATCTCTGGGAATTCCTCACTTCTCAACTCACATCTTTACGCCTTACGCCACAACAACCGGCATTGCACAGTGTGTGTCTAAAACGCCTCAGCTCAAATCTCCCTTGGGACCGGATACACATAGTTTCGCATATGCACATTGAATTGTTGTCTGCTAATCCAACTAGCTACGTGGATAATGCACATGAACGAGATTCCAGACATCTGGCTTCTGACTTCCATGTGTGTTAATATGCTTGTAATTGATAGGAGGAACGATAAGTTCTTTTGTATTACTCTCAACAAAGTCTATGCACACCTGCTGTGGGCTGTCGCCATGGGTCAGGTTAGTACTGAAAGATTAACTGCATCCACGATCCCAATAGACATCAACCCATACCTGGCCACATTTTGGTTTTGCGTCAAGTTCAAGGACAAAAGTCAGAAACAAGTAGCAATCTCACGTTAATCCAAACACCTAAACGACTCAGAAGTCATAATTATTTATTTCAAATACCGGAATTAGATGCCGCATAACTTGATCACCACAGCAGTGGACACTAAACTGACAAATGATACCTTTTGCTTTGCGGGCTAACCGCGACTGCAGTGTTTATTATTATTATTATATGCTTAACTTTCAAAAGTCTAATTGCTCTCCCTATATAAAACAAATCCATCTTTCTTTATTCTACCTTCTCATTCTCATCCCGAAAAGTTTGAGTGATTATCTCATGAGCTACTTAAAATCACTGATTTGTAAGTTCATATTTTTAAAATATGTAGAACATAGGAGTTGGAAGGTTTAAGTAATTATGTACCTACTCAGGTAGTTTTCCAACACTCCATACCTGTCAATATCAACACTAATAAATAACTAAATCCACCCATGTCAACATGCGGTTCAGAGCTGGATATAACACAACAGCCCGGCTATCCAGCATTATTACTCATAAACATAAATGGTATTTGTGTACCAGCCGAGCCGCACAGAATTTTGTAAGTAAAGCAATAAATATCAGTAAAAAAAGGTTTATTACCATCTTCTCACCTAAACTTTTTTGAAAATAATCCCAACTAACAACCAACAATATTTCCTAGCCGGCGGCTGTAGTTACTTACTACTTTTTAGAAGAAAAACGAATAAGTGAAAATACGATTATACTCTCAACATGTCTACTTATATGCAGAAAAAATAATAAAAACCTAGGCGACAAGAAGCATTACGTTAATCCTGACCTGAATGAAACCGGTGAATTTCATTATTCCTCGCGGCAAGCCGCGTCAGTACCGTTGTTGGTACTTTCTACAGCCTCCGACTCACAACTTAAACTAACAACTAACCCTAATCCACTCCACAATCAAAATAATCGCTGCAATAAATACTAGAGTGCAATAATAAATAGTATGTACTTATTGGACTGACTGGGTCGATCACTTTAACATTTGGTGCATTGTGCGTAGCAAAGATTCAAGCAAACACCGTTGACCGTGCTCGCTTGAATCTTTGCTACGCACAATTGACAATAAACAGGTATTATTATTTTCCATTCCTTTTTCTATGTATCTATGTCATAATATCAGTGCACATCTTTATGCCAAAATACTCCTGTCTGTACTGCTGCTGCCTAAACTGTTGAGTCAAGAGTACACTATCAACTATTATGTGGTATGTAGTAGGGAGGGAACGCTACCGAAAATTCGACAATAACACCTTACTTGACACATGACCTTGGATCTTGAGAATCGACTTGTCGACATCAACGTCGTCCGACCGATAGGGTCACAGCACCCGCATCGGTCGGTGCAACGTCGACATCAATGTCGGTAAACACACTGGCAGCTGACCGTTATGATCCTTCATTCATCATTCATCATTCTTATTGCATCATAAAAGTATATATTTTCCATTTAATAAAAAGTATTCATGTGTCATTGGAACTCACCAGAAATCCTAGAGGCTTTACAGAATGGTCCCCAATTGATTGTCATTATAAAAATTTGGTCCGGAAATGATTTGATGGTTGTTGAAGAGTTACAAAAAGGTTACAAAAATTTTTTTAAAAAAGGGCCCCTTAACCTGCTCCCTATTGTGTCTCCTGGACTGGAGAAGAGGACGGGTTCCCACTCCCGGACATCTCCCCAGAATTTGAAAGATTAAAAACTTAAAATTTGAAAATGAAAATCCGAATTATGAAATGAAAATGAAGATGGTTGGAGATTGGAGGTTGAAGGGGAAATGGAGAATGAACGGATTAAAAAAAAGTATCAACTGCACTATCAGGAAATAACGCCAGGGGGAATGGCCTGGCAACACTAAACAAAAATTAGGAAAAGGTTTCTATGGTTTTCTCAAGTGCCGTAGCGGCTTGCCTAATTGCTCACCACATCTTTATTCGTATTTCTAACATTCAGAGCAACCACACGTTTGCTCTTTTTCAATTAACGACTTCAGATTTTTATGCATTTTCTTATTTTCTCAACTTACTACTAAAATTTATAGATTTTCTAACTACCTAATTCTAATGGACACTTCGAGAAAAAAAAAATTCATGGCAGCGTCTGCCTCCTGCTACTATGCATTATTGTTCCGGAGTTGAACATGGCACATGCCAGGTTCCATATGTTTGGAATATGCTTCGTTCATTAAAGTGGCATGGTGATGATTAGCTTATTTCTGTATTTAAACTAATGTGAAATAATATGTTACGAATTTGGAAAATGAGTATTGCAAACCTAGGCAATGAAAATTATATGAAAATTAATAGTAGATATATAATCTTCTATATGATATAGCAGTCAGTCAACTTCGTCGTTTGTCTCCGGAAATAGCATTTTATTTTTAATAAAAATCACCTAATTCCATTTCCAGATGCCTGGTTGCATTTTGTCATTAAAATATGAAATGAAATGCACTATTTTAAATTTAATTGGTTATGATTACTA
>JAQFXZ010002165.1:0-10085 GCA_034694025.1 Ceratophysella scotica | reverse complement strand
CATATTTCATACCTATCGTTCGTCCAGTTCTCGGCTTCTATTGATTTTAAAGTAGCTCCTTCTAGAACCAATTTACACACAACTTGTGCGACTGCTTTCGGGAAAATCAGTAACGGACAAACAGACGGACAGACAGACAGAAAGGGCCGGCCGAGGAGGCGAGGTCTAATAAAGAAGTTAATTGCTAGTAATTTATAGCAAGTCCAGTTATCACATACCTAATACATTACACGTATTGATATAAAAGCAATATTTTGGTGTCAAAACATTTTTTTGTCGAAATACACTTAAGATATTTTGGTTTTAGGCAGACACTTTAGTTACGACATACTGCAGCTTCAACGACGATATGCAAAATGCGTTGATTGAAAATTAGATTATCTATTCTCTTTAATTCAATTATTTATATAAATTTACTTCTGCCCCTAACAACCGCAAGATAGCTGTGTATTTCTTTTCCGCGAGCCCCTAATATTACTAGATATTATAAACTAGTAAACAAAAAGGTATATAACTGGATCTCTATTTAAGAATTATAATATTTTAACGATAAGAGTCAAATATTTCATAATTTATATATTATGGAAGTAGTTTTTAAAAACACAGTAACTGCTATGTTTACTCACGACACGCTTCAGGTAATTCGTCCGAACCATCTTTACAGTCTTCGATTCCGTCGCATCTGAAACAAAATCATTTAATATCAAATCTTGCGCAATGATTATATATATTTTGAAAGAATTTGAAAACTATTCCTGGCTGTAAAGGCCGAACCTTAGTTTTAATCCCGATCACGAAACTTCTTTATTTAAACAGGCTTTTGGGCTCTGTTCATACACGGATGACGCTATAGATGGATGATTGCTTGTAGTATACGGGAGCCACCTAGTGGTCTATTTCATGTGATTAGGTAACGGAGCCAATTTATGACTACTACCCGTAAGGTTCTGAGGAATGGCTTACATGCTGAGCCAGACTAATCCTGTATCTTGTACTACCACCCACATAGAGCAATCACATCTTCTGTATGCTCTACGTATAACTACAATAAAGAGTATTACAAACAAACACTACATCTGGCTCGGGCAACATACCACGAACAAGAAGAAGGCTTCAACCCTAATTGGGGCACTGCAATCGTTTCAGGCGAAATTAGAAGATTTTTAGAAATTTCCTGCAGTTCAACATTACCAATGACATAGACAATACTACGAAGGCGGACAGATGCAGGGCGATATTCTGTTTCACTTTGGGTCTGTTTACGTACACACTTTTCCGGGACCTAATCTCACCAACAAGCCAAAGGACTATGATTTTGACAAGAGCTATAGGCTCACACCAAAATCTCTTTCAGAACGCTTCAGGGAAACGGGTACAACCGGGTGAGAGTAATAACACATATTTTGGTAGAACTTAGGAAGCAACCTGTGACGGGGTACTTGTTGTCTGAATAAGCGGCTGACAGATCAATTCAAATTGGGAATATCTAAAGCTCAGACACAATAGGTTTCATTTACGACGGAGGATGACATTGCATTGGATAAATTCCTTCAATTAAATTGGAAAAACCTGAATGCACTGTTAAACGTCATATAAGATTCCGCCAGGTAGCGAATCATCAGTCAAGTAAGTTAGCCTTGTTGGCTAAACTAAATACTGACCTCACGCGCTTTTAGCGGCAGATATAAGTAAGCCATATTATTAAATGTATGATTCCGTACCACAGTATTTTGTATTAGAATATGACCTTTCTAGTGCGGACATTGGTCCCAATGAGTACAACCAGGAGAGATAGCCAAGTCAGTCAACTCTCGTCCTCCTCCTGCCTTATGCAAGCTAGTTTGTAGTAGCTGCTGCACGGAGCTGCATGTTGTGTGAGACTGAGGTGCGTGTCTGCCCTTCCCGTGAGAACGGGTAGTGCGAAGAGCTCCTCTTTTCTCTTATGTCCCTTAGGCACGGCAGGAATATTTCAAATATTCCTCCCATGCTCAGAGGTCCATAAGGCAACATGCAGTCCGTGCGGGCGTATAGGTTAAGTTGGTACAGAGTATTCTCTGTTGTGTTTTCTTTCTACCTGAGCGTCACTCCGTTTCAGGACTCTTCACCAGAACTCTCAACAAGCAACAACTAATAAGTCTGTTCTTCACATTCTGTATTCTATTAGGCTATTATTCGACCATTAAATATTACATTCTAAATTCTAACTACAACAACGAAGTATTCCTATTGTGCATAATACGCAATTTAGGCAACTAGCTCACGCCACATCTCTCATTAAAAAATAGGCATTAGAAAGTGAAATAGAATTACAATACATTAGACGTCATTGCAAGACTCACAAAGTTTTTAGTGCCCAATTGCACAAATACTTCATATACTTTAACCTGTGACTAACCAAGGAGACGCCAAGGAATGGAATTAGGTCGCATCGATAACTCTATTGAGATTACAAAGGTACTACAGAATTAGATTTGCCCGGTCCCAATGGAACTTTTAAATGTTGAAATGCCAAATGACCTACCTACAACACCCGCTTCCAGCCCAATGACAGTTCTCATGGTCGCGCAACCTATTTGGACATGTGTTTTGAATTTCTGCGAAAAAATTACTATCCCAACTTTCGGATTTTTCTACGCGGGCAGTTACCAAGTAACCGGGCTAGAAATTTTCCAGTTTTGAAAACGACCTAGTGTCGAAGCCTTAACGTTTTTTGCCATATTTATAGAATTTAGAGCATTTGCTTGCGGGCCATCTTGGTGTTGCCATCTTACAGGCATCGAAACATAGTTCTTTTGGTGTCACACATGATAGAAAATTTTAAGTTCGTATTCCGACTCGTTGTTTAGTTATAAAACTTTGTTTGTGAAAAACTGAAGGTAGTCATGGAAACCTATAAATTTGAGCACAGGGCCGTCAATAAATTCCAAGCCCATGATAGCAGTTCGGCAATTGGCATCCAAGCAAGATTGTTCAAGTGTTGGGGTACTATTGGCGTACTCCTTCTAAAAGAACAGTTGCGAGATGTATTCTGCTGGACCAGCCTTGAAGATGACCAGGTGCAGACCACCTGAAGTCCACCACTGATTCAAATACAATCGCGAATGTCCAAAAAATTGGAAATGCCGACCGAAGACCAAAAATGAAAAGTCTGATGAGTTGGGCATTTCAAAAAGCAGAGTGCGAAACATTTTAAATCGCGACTTGATTATGAGAAAAGTCAGTACACGTTGGGTTCCCAAAATCGTTACTCTTTCGATAAAACCCTTCGGGTGCAGTATTGCCAAGAGAAATTTGACGACTTCATGGAGGGTGAAGATAACTTCTTTTCTGGACAAATGAGAGTGGATGAGACCTAGTGTCACTACTACGACCAAGAAACGAAGATTCAGTCAAAACAATGGAAACGCAAGGTTTCACTTGCGCCAGTGAATGTAAAGCGTGAAAAGTTGGCTGGTAATGTTACGGCCACCGTTATCTGGGACTGTGAAGGAATTGTTCATCTAGAACATATGCTCAAGGGAAGCACACTAAATGGTCCTAGTTATGCTAAAACCCTGAAGAATTTGAAAGAAGCTATTCGTCAGAAGCATCCAAAACTCAGAAACAAAAAAAATCGGCTTTTGCACGATAAATTTCTGTTTCACACCTCTCACGTTGCAAGGGCTGTCCTACTCGAGTGCAAGTCCAAAACTGAAGAATTATTTCGGCCAGCCGAAACTCCTGACCTAACATCCAGTGATTACTACCTATTTCCTTATTTATTTAAAGAATGTTATCAAAGGAACTCGCTGTGCCGACGATAGCACTGTGGAAGAAGCTGTTTTAGAAGTACTTTGAAGGCCGTCCGAAATCGTTCTATAAGACTGGCATATGGGTGGAAAATTGAAGATGAAATAGTGTGTTGATCTTTTTAGAGAATATTTTGAAAAGCAGTGAAATCTTTTATTCAGTATATTACGCGCAAATACGAGAGCGACAATCTTTAATAATCCACGCTGGTCATTTGAATTTGAATAATTATTTGAACTTTATGAACCTCGAGTCCTTAAACAGTCATGGTACCTCTATTGGTGAGCTGGCAGCTTAAGGTATTGCTAAGAAACATTTTAAATGTATTTTGACCCTTTTGAAGTACTACAGTTGAGTTTAACCCCACGTCTTTTCAAAAATTCGAAGTTTTCGGGAGTTTTTATTCAGTCCCTGGAAGAACAGCTCAAGCTTCCCGGAATGCAGCAAATTGAGTAAATCAACTTATTTGACTAAATTAGGTAACTGTTCTACTAATTCTGCTGCAAAAATTTGGAGTAATTTAATTACAGCAAATGGCGAACTAAAGAAATTAAAAGGAAATTTCGTGAAATTTGGCTATGCTAACTATGAATTGGTAGTCGAAAGTTGTTTGAAATTAGCGACAACTCAATTATAATTTAAAATTCTGTTGTTTTAGGGCATTGATACCCTACTCCATTGGAACAATTTGACACTATACGAGATAGAAATTCCGAATAAGAGTTTTTACCAAGCCAGTTAATCTCTGGTGTTCGAATTAGGGGCCCGCCAAGATTAACTTTGTAAAACACATAAAAAATGGATTCTAGAAAGTGCTGAATAACTTAAACTAGACTTTAAAACGTCAAATTAATGTCGTCCTTTTTTCTGCTTTTTATCGAATTCAGCGTTGGTGTGAGATGTTGTTTAATAGTGGGAATTAGAACTCACTGTTTCATACTTATGGCGCGTGCATATGTTTCACACTACATCTCCAATCTTTACTGTTGACCGTGCGTGCTGCAGTAGTGCTTAGTGCTATCATTCAGCATTTAACGTCAACGCAATTTGCTGAAAGCTGGGCCGTATGCTAAGATCTTGTATAGACAAGAGATGCATTTTAAAAATTAAATTAATTACATACGTAAATACCATGTCCTTTATCCTAGAAAAAATAGCGTATCGTAAATAGTATGCTTCTTTTGTAGAGTGGAATAGTTTCCGGGTTCCAAGTTATAATCCAGCATGTCTCCAATAACAAATATGGAAGAATTATGATCATTTATATCTACTATTGTTAAGATATGTTGTACTGTATCCCATACAGATGCAGAATGGAGTTTTTAAAGTATCTCTTTTGTGTGTGAAATTCGTACGTATTTGGAGGGGTTTGTATTCACAGAGTGAATACAAACCCCTACCCCTTTTATACAAACCCCTTTAAATTTGTCATAAGTTCAATTATGCAGAAGGTTAGAACTCCGCGACGTCACTAGTATTTTTAATCACGAATTTTCGTATTTTCGCATACCAAATTAATTGTAATAAAATGGCATGTAATTTCTTTTGCCTTCGTGTGTTTCATTTTCCCCTGCTGCTGAGCTGCTGCCTAATTCTGTCACAGGGTAATTCCCACGGTCAAACCACATCTCACACACCTTCCGTCCTCTTCCGTCCGACTCCTCCGTCCGACTTCTTAAGAGTAGGAAAAAAGACGACAAAAATTTGACGTTTTAAAGTCTAGTATAACTTAATTCTCTTTCAATCCTTCTTTAAATCCCGAGCCGCTCTTAAATCATGCCAAAAATGAGCCATTCGCAGGGGGATAGGGTCAATGCATATCATATATCGTACTTCGTAGAAGGTTATATTAATTAAACAACTTTACGAAACCAAGTGGTTACCACTTTCCACGAAGGCAAAAACCAAAACTGCCATGCGTTTGGAAGCGATAGTACGGAAGTGAAGCAAGTTAGTGACTCAACACTGATCTAGTTTGGTATGGGTATGCGGCCTGAATATTTCTGGTTCGCTTCCGCAAAGTTGTTTGTGCTACTGGTTTACAAACTTAGACATTGTTAGTGGTTTACCAATTTGAGCAGTGTTACTGCTTTCCCAAGCAACTTCATTTAGGGCGGGTGTGCACTTCTGTTTTTATGGTCATAAAACGTTTGGAAAATGTTCCAGCTCATTGTTCCCTATTCCTAAAAATAAAATATATCTATAAACTGTCACGGGCTGTGCCCATGACTTCCCACCTCATTTAAGTAGTTAAGTCGAATATAGGTATAATTACACAATGAATGATGAGAACAAGAGAGGCAGGAGAATGGAGAGTGGAAGCAGGCCAAGGGTAACAAGGCTTAGCACAATTAGTGGCTGAAAGGGAAATACCTGTAGTAATCGTGCCCAAACCAGGAACAGCCTTCAGCTTTCTTTGGTTGTGGACACGATAACAAGAAACAAAGGGATTTCCAAGCATCATTAACTTGAGCCTTGGGAGCAGGATTTCCCTAATTCATTGGTAGGAATCCAAAGGCCCAAGACGGCCAACGGAGAACTACGCAGTGGAAAATAATACACCTGAGTGGCAAGGCGGAAGAGGTATAAATACCTTGGAAACCTTGGCGATCGGGGCCAGACGTGAAACAGTAGTTGAAGAGTTTCGTATTCTCACACCTTTGGGCGCAACTGTCACGTCAGCCCTGCTCCCAAGCTTCACTCTCTCTCTTGTTCTAGCTCAATACAAACCGTTTGAGTAAATAGTGGAATACAATCTGTTGTGCTAAATTATATCCTGTAAATAAAGCCTGTTTATCCGAACTTTACCGTTCCGTTGTTCGAAACCGACCCTTTAATGTTCTAACTAAGACTCTCCCGAGCTAGGGCACCCCGAAAGTCGGAACCTTAGCCCACGTTGGCGGCCTAGGGTTTCCATCCTACGGCGGTTCAGTAGGACTCCAGAACCACCTTCGGGGGAGCCAGAGGAAAGTGATAGAGTGCTGAGGATCCAGCGTCTCCGCCCTATCTCATAAACGAAAAGAATAAACGGTAAACTGTTTTCAGATTTTTCGATATAAAAAAATATAATGTATTGTAGAAACATAAGTTACTGTTTTTTTGAATTTAGACATCTACTAACTGTGCCAGGTCAATTTCAACTACATTGTCAACATTTTTTACTTAATCGAATAAACTTAGACTATCAAATTAATCCAATAAAAGCTGAGATACCAAGGATTGTTCAACCATCTGGTAAGCATGCGCTGTTCTCATAAAATAAAATACACACTAAACTATGATAACGTAATTTGGTAATCCAATTTGCAAATAGTATTTCTTCCAATGATAATCTAATTTAACCACTTCGAAGATCTCTATTTGACAAGATATTGTTCGAATTCCTACTAAACTCTGCGTTAGCATGTAGGCATTATTTACCCGCAAATAGTAGTTTAAGTTCAGTCAGGAGAAGTAGGGGGTCACGGACTTATCCTGCGCTTAAGAGCCAGTCATTGTGGCCCCTTCCGCATTTCCTCACACGTAATACTAGTGTTGCGTGTGCTATGGTACTGATACATGTATAGGTGAGTGGAGACGACGTGCAGGTTAGTGCACACCGAAATCACTCGTCTTCTCCTGTATACAGGCCAGAGCACATGCAGACACAACTTTACTTCAATTCACTGTTTCTAAGTTCTGTGCTGGAGCTTTCTCTCCGCACAGTCATCAACAAATTCAGCACATCAGCAAAATTACTCATGTTTTCTGTTGTTCCCCGAATTATTTCATTAGGGTTCAGCAGTCCTGAACCCGAACAATATTCAAAAACTAACCTCTTACAATTATATAAACCAATAAAATCACACCCAGAATTTACAATAGACCAGGATTTAGAAAGGGTATCCCAAATTTGACAATAGTTATGATTCAAATAATGTAGCGTGCCAAGGACTTACATTCCCTTCGCTTTACCTTCTAATCTAACTGACAAACAACCTTTCCGACCAATAAGGTTGTATGATTTCTTTTACCTCCAAAACAATCCAATTGTGACAATAGAAGTGAGCGGCATTCATATGAAAGGGACGTCAAGTCAATTTCTCTTTCTACCCGTTATCTGTTGTATACAATTACTCTCTTTCTCTCAGCCGAGCAAGCAACAGGTCTTTCCTAGTAGAGTCATACATTCTCTGTCCTAAACATTTACTACTTTGTAGTAAACCTACCAATTCAACTACAACTACAACAACCTACCAATCCTACCAATTCAACAACAACAAGAGATTCCAGTCAGCCCAATTGTCCATCAGCGATCACTTAACTCTTCACAAAACCATTGGAATTACTTCACCACAAATGAAATATTAGTAATCACTGAAGTTTAATTATGTTCATACAAGTCGGAAGTTGTGCCATGTGCTTCTGGAGTGTCTCACGAGACAACCTGCTTCTCCAATTTTCATAAGTTTCACATTTTTGATCTTGCCGTATTTTTTCTCTTCAACAGAGCAGCAGCGAATTATTCACTAAGTGAGCAACCCGTTGACTTACCAATTAAGTGAAAGCGGAAGCTATCGAAATTTAACTTACAAATAGGCAAGTTACTTATTTAATTAAATTTGGTTAGGTTTCCATCTGTTTTAATATTATGCTCAAATCGCTTTACTATATTCGTGTTCAATGTTCCATCCAATATTTGAATAGTGAATAATTCTTATTAGTGTATTGTAGTCCTAACAGTGTCTCCAATGCCGCGTATAAAATTCCGTAAATATACAATACATAGAACGAATCGCAAATTCGCGTATGAGCTGGACTTCTTTTCAATTCACACAATTAAAATCATTTGCTTCAATTGATTCGTTTATAATTGCTTACAATTCAGAAGAAGAGTAACACCGTTCGAAATCATCACAGGGCTTTAAAGACTGTATTTGACAAGTCGCATCTGAAATAGAAACAAAATAAAACTTTAGTGATTATAGCCTACCTGTACATATATGAACCACTAAAGTCAGTTTCAAACTTATGAAAGATTTTCATTGTGAAGAACGTAGATATAAAAGTTTAGAGATATACGAGACTACGGGTTGAGCAAAAAGTTAGGGCCCAATCCTGGAAGTTCTTTATTAAACCTGGTCTTCCTAGGGCGAGGGCTAATGCGATTGCCCTTTCTGTCTTTCTGTCGGTACGTATGTCACCTTTTTGGAAGCAGAAGCACAACTATTATGTAAACTGGTTTTAGAAAAACATCTGGAGACTTGTATAGCGCATAGCATTGTATGAAATGGAGCATGTAAGATAATATATTAAGCGGCCAAAAACCAGGTGAGTTTTTGAAAAAAAATGACTTATGCACTTAGAAAACATGCAAAACTTCGATAGCAACTATAGTTTATATGAACGATAGGAATAACTGTTTTATGTGACATGGCTCTAATCGAATCTATCCTGTTTCCTTAGAAGCGTACAGAAGGTAGAGGAACTTCCTAATTTCATTTGCTACGCCCATCTAATCGCAAATGCTAGCCAAGAACAGTGGTATATAAAACATGATTCTACTTGAAATATACTTCGGGTATATATGGGGTCTGGACCCCATCCTATATTCCTTTTTCCCTATTTGGGTCCAAGCGTTCCCGGTGCAGGAGTATCAAGCACCTCATAGAATATAAGTAGAATCACCCTTTGAGGAAGAGTTGAGTTTTCTAAGAGGTTTTTTGTATACGAGCATTTGTCGACTTTCTTTTTGATTTGGGTAGAGTAGTTCCCGCTACAGGAGGCGGATTTTCATAGTTTTGACTGCTGGTCTCATGTGTACCGGCCATTTTAGGAAGCTTTGAGCTTTCTTAAGCAATAAGGTTGACGTGAATTTTACATTAACAGAAGTATAAAAAACTCCTTAACAAATTGTGTAGCGATAGTGATGAGGTCTTGATGGTGTATCTTGAACACTTTCAAATCATGTGTTTCTGGTTTTTAGTTTCTTTCTTTTTATGGTTTTGTGGATTTTTGATTTTTATCAGACTCTTGAAAACTCGGGATCTTGGAACGTACTAAACAAAACTGAGAAATATAAGGCTTTACCTCAACCATATGTATGTGTGTGGATTGGTGTTTCTGGGTGTGCATAAGCATAAGTTTGGTCGGATCCGGGTCCGACTTTTTGCCAGACCAGACTCAAGCGCAAAGTTTGCTTGCCTAAAATACATCTTTTGTCTAGTCCGCTTGTTCGGTCGATTCACGGAAGGTTCGGCAAAAGGAAGGTTTGGCAAAATCAGAAAAGTGATCAAAAACTGAAGCCCTGGAAGGTT
>JAQFXZ010002164.1:0-10085 GCA_034694025.1 Ceratophysella scotica | reverse complement strand
TACAAACAATTCCTTTCAAATACGCTTCCAAAGTTTTGACCTCATACTCCGAGACATTTTACAAAATTTTTGCTCGGTGTCGCGCTATGAATTGTCGCCGCTATAAATTTGGTAGGCTACGAAATGTCGCCACCATGAATTGTCGCCGCTATGAATTTGGTAGGCTACGAATTGTCGCCACCATTAATTGTTGCCGCTATGAATAGTCGCCGTTATGAATAGTCGCCGCTATGAATTGTCGCCGCTATGAGCTTTTCGCTATGAGTTGTTGCGCTATGAATTGTCGCGCTATGTAATGTCGAGGATTCGGTGGAATGGCCGAGGTTATAGAACTGACGGAAGTGCGTCAGCCTCATGTAAATGGGCCGACGATGTCTGGCTTGTTGTTGAGGAGATGGGCATGGCCCGGGTAGAGTTCATGGAAGTACGGTCCTCACGATACGGCCCTGAAGAGTGAAACGAAGTTTTTGGGTGGGAGTGGAGAATCAGGGGCCGGCATGACGATTGAAGTCTTCCCTCCTGCTCCCACCTCGTCAACGGTAGTCGCAGGTGACGTAAAGACCGCTCAAGCAACGCTTGAGGCTGTTGCTGTTGAATTGAAGGTCTTGATTTGATGGATAGACAAGGCGTCTGTAGAAGGAGATTAGACGGGTGCCGCTAGGTCCCTCCGAAGATTCAGAACGGACATGAGACCTCAAACCAGAGAATCAGCGGTAATGACAACCAAAAGCTGGACATTGACATGAGGACTTGGATTAAAATAATTCAGGGACAATACTTTCATCAAGAAATCGGCTGGCTTAAGTGAATTCCCAAACGGAAACTCTATCAAGTCACTCAATCCCTTCCTCGACCATGAAGGCATCCTGAGAATCGGAGGAAGATTTGAGAATGCTAAGGACCTGCCTGAAAACATAAGGCATCCAGCATTTCTTCCCAGGAATTACAAGCTGGTCACAATGATAATTGAAGACGGCAATGCAAGAGACAAGCATGCACAGGCGCAACTAATTACGTCCATCATCTTATCGCAATACTGGGTGATTGGACTCAAGCCACAAGAAAGAAGGTTCATCAAGAACTGCTTCACTTTTCAGAGAATAGCAGCTGAAATGGGAACCAAAATGATGGGTAATCTGCCGAAGTCAAGAATTTCACAAACTCGTGCATTCCTGCACACTGGAGTCCACTTCGTCGGTTTTATCAAGGTTCTCCCAAAATCCGGACATGGACAACAAACCATGAAGAGTAGTTTTTGTCTGTTTCTCAACAAAAGCTGTTCATTTAGAGCTTGTCACTGAACTCTCTACTGCAGCCTTCACAGCGGCACTCAAAAGGCTTGTTGCCAGACGAGACAAGCCACAAGTGATGTACTCTGACGAGGGAACCAACTTCACTGGAACCAGAAACAAGATGATTGCATTTCAAGAGGATATGCTACAAATCGAATATAATCATGAGATTGCACGGTCTCTAGCAGAGGACGGCATAACATGGAAATTGAATCCACCTGGCGCACCACATATGGGAGGAAACTGGGAAGCCGCCGTCAAGAGTACGAAGAAGCTGCTGAGAAGATGCACAGAAGCAACAAACTTCACTATTCACCAGGAGATTACAACCCTACTATGTGAGATAGAGGCCTATCTCAACTCTAGACCTCTAACTCCAATGTCAACAAACCCGATTGAATTTCAAGTACTCACTCCGAGTCACTTGCCAATAGGCGAGCCCTTGACTGCAGTTCCAGGACCCTACCATATCACAACCAACATCAACAGACTCGACAGATTCGAGCGTATCCAGCAGCAGAAAGCCCACTTTTGGATCCGATGGACCCAAGAATGTCTAATAGACGTATACTGGCAGTTTACTGTGGAGTGTTCTGTGCAGATGCAGACCCTATCAAACGATCTTTTCACAAATATGTGACTAATGTAAAGGTTCAGGTCTCGTTTTTGCTGAAACTGGTAATGAGTTGAGATTTTAGAGGTTAGGCTAGGTTAAGTTAGGAGGCTACTTTGGTTAGCTTTTTGTTAGACTAGGTTTGGTTAAGTTAGGTCCAAGCTCAATCTTAGGTGAACAAAGAACGCTCCACAGTAAACCGCATATTTACCGTCTCGTAGAATATCTCCATACGCTGCAGAACAGACCTAAGTGGACTGGACTTGCACCCAACTTCAGAGTCGGAGACATGGTTCTCATCAATGACAAATCAATGGCCCTCTGTAGTGGAAAATTGAAAGAATCCAAGAAGTTCACCCTGGGAAGGACGACACAAATTCGTGTAGCCACCGTCAAGACCATCACCACAAAGGTCTTTGACAAATTCAAAGGCATGAAGCCACTAGACATATACCATGCTCAGGAATCAATCCTGTAGAGACCCATTCACAAGCTCGTGCGACTTTCGTACGACAATTCGTCCGAAAGAACACAAGCAAAGGAAAAATCTGACCTTGGTGACACGTAAGACCTTTAGGCCAGATCTCGAAATCAAACCGAAACATTTTTTGGTTAACGTTAAATTCATAGGTTAGTTAAAAATGTAATTAATTATAAGTTAGAATAATACTACTGCTTATGCAATAGTAGCTGCTAAGATCCACGTTTAATAATTTTATTCCCTAAATTAGGGAGAGGATGGTAAATCTAGCGCAGCACCAATCAATAAGTTAAGTTAGATTAAGTAGGACTCAGCCATTTTCTAAACCATTTTTCAATTTATGCTAAATTTGGCGGGAGAATCTTTAGATTTATAGCTAAGCTCATTACTGAGTTATGTAGAGAAATACGAAAGCATCATTTTGTAATCATGATTAGCACTACGACATAGGTTATGACATGCGAAATCTCACCTGTACAGTCAATTTCTATCAAATTGATAAGGAGTATTTTCTGTCTCTCTTCGCTCAAGCAGAGACAGAAACCAAATTTCACACTATTATGACTCCTGCAAAATCTCGTAACTAGTTTCTCGTGTCATTTTTGGAGTTAGGGAATAATTTCTAGTCTCAGTTTAAGAGATAGGAATAATCGTCATCTCAAAAATATTCAATTTGACCTGCTTATGTAATTCACGAAGACCATGCTAGTGATGCTGGACTTCATGCATATATTCCAATAGCTATTGCCAAAAAAATTGGGGCATTTTAGTATTGGGCAAAAATTCATTTATATTTGACCAGCTTATTTAAATCAAGAAGAACATGCTCGTGATGCTATACTTCATGCATATATTGCAATAGC
Organism: Ceratophysella scotica; assembly: GCA_034694025.1. Lineage (NCBI taxonomy): Eukaryota > Metazoa > Arthropoda > Collembola > Poduromorpha > Hypogastruridae > Ceratophysella > Ceratophysella scotica. The sequence continues at coordinate 6,836 of JAQFXZ010002164.1, read as the reverse complement.
CATTGCCAAAAAAACCTGACTGAAGTCAGCCTGTGACCAAAAAGGATGATCAAATGAAAGCTGACCGACTTTGACGTAAGACTAACGATGTAAAGCAGCCGACGCAGTTTGATGCTACCATCGCGACGAAGAGCATAAGCAGGCTGGCGGAAGCATACGCTAAAACGAAACAATTCGAATATGGCTGTATGTAAAACCAATATAGCAACTGATCTGCTGAAGCGAATGTTAGTTTTACTAATTTGCTGAAACATACATACGAACCAACGAGCCGTTACCAATATGCCTGTATGTAAAGCCAATATTCCAAGTGAAATGATGAAGCAAATTTTAGTTTTACCACGTGCCTGAAAAATACCTATAAACCAATGAGCCGTTTTAAATATGCCTGTATGTAAACCCAATATACAAAACTTGATGTTGATATCTGTCGCTACGCTTCGTTCTTCGAACGGTAACATACTCGATTTACCATCTATACAGCCTTATCTGATGCGGTCAGAGTCAATTTCCCTTCAGCGCCTCTCAAATGCAGCGTTAACCCCGTATGACATATGCTCCGCTCTTTGCGCGCTCCATCTGCTTATGAAACAGATTCACTTACGGATGCTTGCTCCTATTGCAAAAAAAGGTGACGGACGGACTGACAGTACCATCCCATAAGACCTTTTTGGTCTGGCTTGTATTTAAACACCCCAAAAAAATGACTTTTTTCCCCCATAAAATTGACTGAAAGTTAAAATACTACATCTCTCATATTTTTTTACTTTTGGCCACCCTCAAAAATGCTGCTAATACTCCACCAAATTACTGGTAAAAATTGTCACAACTAAACCGAAGTACAGAGGAAAATCAAGACTTTATTCCAGTTTTCGCGTTCAAATACTTTGATTTACATTTTATACAGATCATGTAAGTATTTACTATCGTACAAGAAGGGCCTTATTGGCTTATGCTGGACGCCCGCGTGGTCGTTTAGCATGTAGTGGAATGTTTTTAGCCTCATCCCGCACAGTGAATGATTTTTCCAGAATCGCCACACCCAAGATGTGCTTGCAGACATACTTTTTCAAAAGGCGAGGACAAGTACACGAAGTGTACTTGTCCGGATAAAAGTTTGGATAAAAGTTGAGAACTTTGTCCAGCTTAGTCGTGCACGTTGGCGTAAAAACTGATCAATATCTGCATCACTTATTGAAGTTGATTGCTGAGTGGGAGATAGTGCTTCATGCTGGTAATTGTGCGAAACCTGATGCATGGCTTAGACTTAGTCCAGTTGTAAGCCTCCGTTTCTAAATCAAGTGTAATAGTAAGTGTCACTGCAATCAATTTCGCGTTACTTGATTCCACATTGCGCTCGGTAGACATCTATGGGTTAGTAGTGACTTCGCAACATCAAAAAATTGACCCAAAGGAAGCCGATTCCTTAGGGTCCCTTCATTCTTGATCACGTTGTTCGTGGATTCCAGGGCATTATTTGTACTTAGGTCGCCCATCGCTCTTCCCTCAAACCATCCGTTGTGCTTTGTTAGATACTCTGAGTTAAACAATGTACCCTCACTATGGGGAAGTCAGAAAATACAGAGCTACATGTGTTCGAAATAGCATTCGCACAATCTGCAGCTACTAGATCTTGGGACCCGGATGGGGAGTCCAGAGCAAAAATTTATGCGTGCTTGTAGGAATAATAAATTCAATTGATGGAACTCCACTGAGCGTTTTAGTTTCTGAGCTAAGGTCGAGGCAAAGAGCAGCAGCAATGATGTTTACCAATTATGCTAATTAGGTCGTAAACTTTATCATTGTTTGTTCACGTCGAAGGAAGCAAAAATACCCAATTACATACACTTTTTTCCCCTTCGAATGGATTCGGTTACTTTTGAATGCTTCTGGATCACTGTAATCAGAGTTTTTAGTTTCTACCACTGTTGAGGGCATCTGTACTTCGGATGAGTAATGATTGAAAATACTCATGATTGAATCTTTTCTGCAGTCATTTTGGGGGAGTAATAGCAGCATTTTTGAGGGTGGCAAAAAGTAAAAAATATGGGAAATGTAGTATTTTAACTTTCGGCCAATTTGATGGGGGAAAGAAGTCATTTTTTTGGGAGAATAATAATAAGTCTTTTGGTCTAAAATTGGGGAATTTTAGTATTGCAAAAAAATTATATTTAATTGACCTGCTTATTTAATTTACGAACACCTCGCTGATGATGCTGGACTTCATGCATATATTGCAATAGCCATTGCCAAAAAAATTGGGGAATTTCAGTTTTGGGCGAAAAGTTCATTTTTAATTGACTCGATTAAGAGTAATTAAGATTGTTCTAAAATGACAACCAGTCATACACTAGGTTATGAGCACTGAGAAATGTTGTTCACAAGAGTTGGCAGATTTGTCGAGTTTAGGTCGAGTTCATATAGAATATCTGAAAACCGTCTACTCATGCCTGCTCTTTTGCCCCTGTTACAGAGAATACATTCATCTTTCTATTGTACTGTACTTAGAGTTTGTTGGAATAGAAAAACAGTGTGTAAATACATAGTATTCCTATTTCTGTGGTCAGTCGCATCATAGCTGTAAGACCTGGAAAGACTCAGCTAAATGTATATCTACGTTCATTGAGGTCAAAGAAAGTTCAACCTATTGTTTCCCTGGATCAGCAAGCTGCAACAGTTATGTGAAGAAAATTCGGCCAGCAATGACAAAAAGAGCAATTACCGTTAGTAACGATCTGCACGTTTTCTACTATTTTAAAGATCCCACACGTTAAAATTTTAGAAAATTGTTTTACTATGAAATAGGTGCTGCTTTTCTCAGAAGAAATATTTCTTTTACATGTTTTTCATATGCATTAGAAGTATGTCAAAATTGTAAGTACTTTAATAACATTTTGCCTTACACACTGCAGTAAGGCACTATGTTCTTTTTCAAGTAAGGCAAAAAACGTTAGACAAAATGTTCTTTTTGTGAGGTAAATCTCGATTAAAGTAAGGCGCTTTATTATAAAGCCAATTATATGCTGGATGTCTTTTAAATTTCTAATAAACTTCAATTCAGCTGTTTCAGTTTGTAATGTTATCGGTTTATTTTTCTAGACAATTGTGTTAGTTACGAAATGGGAGAATGTATGTAAAAAATTGCTTTGAGTGCTTTTGAGAAAAAGGAAATTAGAAAGAACTAGTTTGACTTTGATATTAAGTTTACAAATATTGAGCTCCAGTAAATCGAAGTCAGTAAACCTAAAGTTTCTGTATGTGAACGACGGTTTTATGCCATTTGATCTCGTAAGGCTAAGGCAAAAGCATAAGGCTGTGTTCCAAATCGTTCGGAGTTCAAACCAGCGTGTGTAATATTGATCTCGTATTGTAAGTTATAAATAGATCAATACAGAATTTACCCCTAGTCTTTGGGTCATATAGCCTCATACAATTCATAGTAAGCTAGAAATGGGGATACATTCCCTATCTAGTCGAAGTCGGATATTATCTAGCTGCAAACGATTAGGTCAGTGTTTGATTTAGAGGATGGTGTATGGTGTATGCAAGGAATTAAAAAATGCGATATATAGTGGTATTGAATTTTAAGCAATGTAACTTCAATGTTCAAGATCGCAGTAATTGAGTCGGAATATTTAAGGTCAGCTACTTCAGTCTTACAACATACCTTCACGAGAATTACAAACCCTCTCCATCCTTTGTGTTATCTGACCACTAATCAAAACTGGACCAACAGACTGTAGATTGTTCCTTTCTCAGTGCGTTGCACCCTACGATCAGTATTTACTGAGCAGAGTCCAAAGTGATTTCTTGGTGGTTGCGGGAAGTTGGCCCACTATCTCGTCCGAATGAGTTGCGTTGCGAGTAAGAGAAGAGAGCGAACTTCCCTTACTAGCTTCACATAGTCAACCCAAATGTCCACCAGGCCCTTAATGCAGGCTGGAAATTTCTTTCTTCTATTGTCAGAGCCTGTGGTGGAGGTTTACAGGAAAGTTTCACAGATGAATCAAGTCCACAGCGAATCCACAGAGTAGCATTGTCTCCTTCCATGTCCGTCTTGAGTATGTCATTATTGTGTACGGAAATATCAGCAGCTTGGTGTACTTTATCTAGTGAACGTAGACGATCACTAACCCTATGGGTTTGACTCTACGTACGCTAATGAGTAGATTAATTATTGATGTATACGTTTCTGAGTTCATTTGTCAGTTGAACTGTGAACTTCCGCATGATATAAATTGTCGCTGCTATGAATTTGGTACCCCAGGAAACACCGTTGATCTAAAACTGGTCGGGCCAACAGGGGTATTCTAATTACACATTTTGGTGTAAGTGTCCATCGATGCCATGTCGGGGCGATGTGGGATGTCCCAGAAGTGTAGCCTGCGCGTATCCCACGTCTCGCCCACGACACTTTCAACCTGTGACTATTTTGTCCACCGTTTACCCACAAGCATACCTCCATTCTGAAACTTGAATCCCCAAGCTAACCCCGTGAAATCAGATGCAAATTCCCACGTTTGAACATCCAATATCCGATGAAAATCCCCGAACTGTCCCGCATATTCGTCACGCGCTTTCAATTGCGATGCCCCATGAATGCCTACGACAATTACACGTCATATACGCCTCGTATTAAGGAATTAAAACAAATCAAATTAGTTACACAGATTTCATATTTATTCCATAATAAGTAAAATTATCGAATGCGTCTGTCATTTTATACTAAATACAAGTCATGAAAATAAAAGGTTCTATATTGTCGATAGTATTGTTTGATCTGATCCTGATCACGCACAAAATCAGATCCATGTTAATCACAAACTATTAGGAAATGAAGCTTTATTATATAAAATTAAAAACTTGTATTAGGAGAGATGATGTACCTTTCTGTCTACAAAGTATATCATCCAGTGTACATGTTGATGTACCGATTGGTTTTGAAGCTACCTTCGTCAACTTTGAGTTTGGTACCAGTTAAAGACGGTCACGGGAAACGGGCGTTGTCTGTTTAGAACTAACAGCTGATTGTACAGGTGTCTTTAGTAGTGTGACGTTCCTATGGCTCTTGATCGTTGGATCGCAGGTCGACAATCAAAATCCCCATTAGCCAACGAGGCTTGTAGTTTTTTTGGTGAATCCTTTGCTTCCGGAGTTCTAAAAGCGCCTGTTTTACTAGCATCATACACTGATGCAGCCAGCTCTGTGGATAATTTTAAATTCATTGTTTATGATAGTTGATGGATATTTAAGTGATTTCATAAAGCTTAATTCATTTTGTTCGATTTAGAATAGATTTATCATGGTCCTCACCTGCATCAGAGACGGTGACACATGGGAAAACGTCATTTAGGCTTGATTCGCTGTCCCGTTCGCTGCTGGTTTCTGAACGGACAAGTTTTAGCTTATGCGTCTGTTCAGGATAGGTCAGTCGTTCAACGCCCTTCCTTTTTCGTGTTTTATTTTTTCCACTGAAGTCGGAGATCAGATTCGAGGTATCCTCAGCACCCTTCTCGAGTTCTTTTGCTTTTTTGTCGTCATCTGCATACCAAATAGTATACAAGTAAAATCTTAGCTACGGCGAAATGTCATTGGTGAACATTATGTGACTTTTTATAGTCTCACTTGTATCAGTTCAATAGAAATTGAAAATCATCACTGTATTTCAAATTGCTAGGCATGTTTTTGAAATTATTTGTATTAAATCCACTTACCATGTTGAGCGAGGAGCCGAATACTGCATTCAATCCAATTGTCATCCGGGGCCTTTAGGTTCCGAATTAGATTTGTCACTGGGCCCTTCTCGTTATTGGGCCACTTACAAGATGCCTTTATCCTGTCCAGCCATGACGAAGGAACCACTTGAACTGTTGCTTCATCTACGAAATGTACGATAGAATACATGACGAGAATTGATTCCGCCTTGATTGTCAGTTGTGTAGTGGCGGGATGTTGCGGAGAAGGCACAACGGACGAAACTGAGGAAAGATCCTAGTACAGGCTGACGTCAAAATGTTCTTTGTACTTCTAGAAGGACGTGGAGACTTGTTGCGCATGATCCGCAAACATAGAAATTTCTCAGTTTAGTGTTCTCACCACCATCAGCCCTCGCATATATGACGTCGATTGCCCGCGCAATATTTCCCGCATCTACCCGACGTTTGCAAAACGCTTCAATCTACACCGTATTTTTTTTCAAAAATATGGTGGTAAGTACACAGCGTTTAGATGCATAGCCCTCGAATTTTTCCCACCAAAAGCCGATTCCCAGCTTCAACCCACCTTCCCACCGAATCCCCACTGTGTTTAGCGTATCTGGTGTTTCCTGGGTTTTTACTTGTTGCTTGTCTACTTATTTTCTAACTTCAACAGCCAATCACAGCTCTTCTCGCCATATTTTTGAATCGAACTTAAGAAAATAAGTCGTTTTGCCGACTTAAGTCATGCAGTGTGAGTACCCCTAGTATGAATTTACACAATTTAACAAATGTAAGAATTGCTGAGATACATCGGATTGAAGCAAGCCGAGAAAGTTTTGGACTTTTAGAAAAGAAGGTAATAATACAAGAATTTGGTGCAGAAAATTAGGAAAATAAATTGATTAAAAATTAAAATATCTCTTATATATTTTGCAGTTTCCGTCCGTCCGTCCGTCTGTGTTCGCTTATCTCGACACTCGGAAGTGGTACTGGGCCATTGAGGTGTCAAAAGCTTTGTACTGATCCAGTGCAGCAAATGAAGTAGTTGACCCCGATTCTGTGACCCCGTGACCCCTAAGTGACCCGAAAACCGAGAATCGGTCAAAAGTTGACTTTTTTCTCCGAATCGGAAATTGA
>JAQFXZ010002163.1:0-10091 GCA_034694025.1 Ceratophysella scotica | reverse complement strand
AATGTGGTATTACACACAAATACATGAAAGTGTGTCGCTGCTATGCCTGTGTTTATCGGTTACAACCGTTTATTTTATTTAGCATAAGTTTTTGAATTATTTTATTCAAACTCCTTATTGGATACTTACTATAGTCTCATCGTTGAAACCGCAAAATTGGAATATTTTATCAGAATACTTGTTCTCGTATCGATCGAGGATGGAAAAGCTTTCGTCAAGCCATCCTGTGAATGAAACTAAAAATGATAAAAATATACATTTTGTAAACATTCAGGTTGATGGATAAAAAGAAATACTTTAGCACATGAGAACTTTAAACATAAAAGAAATTAAGCAAGAATTTCGATAATGATATTTCGAGAATCTTGAGAAAGATATTTGAAGAATATTACTCACTCGAAGATGAAAATGCGATGTATATCCTTGTGAGATTTGTGGATTCGGAAACTGGAACCGGCGTGGAATTGCAATTTGGGCATCTTATCTCCACTGTTTATATACTTTCGTCTGTAACGGCAACATCTCCTTCTGGTGAAAATGTGCTAGATTATAGCAAACAAAATAGAAATGTTTGTTTTAATATTAATATGCAATACAACCAAGATATAAAATTAAAAGTCTGCATATTTTAAAAAAAATATTACTATTATTTTGTCCAATATAAGTTGCATTTTTTCCTTACGTTTTAATTGCTTGGTACGAATACTTGGAAACACAAGAGGCATGAATAACATGTCCCCATCCAGTCCAAGCCCGTATGTCTTCTGTGTCTGTGTACACAAGAAGACCAAACTATGTTCAGCCGGAGGTTCGGGCGGGATGTCTCCCGGCTCATACAGTACTCCACAGCAAATTGAACAAAGGGAAATTGATACCCACTCGCGAGTATCCTCCTTCACCCGTAGAGCAACGGCGACGTGAAGTAGACGGAGTGGAAGTAGAAGTAGTTGTGGTATCAAGAAAGCTACTAAAAAGCGAATCTCACTGACTTAACTGATTCTACTCTATTTATACTCATTCACCGAACCTTTCTCAATAAATATAACATTGCAAATTATAACTCAGGAAGAGTGTTTGTTCAAAATTGCGTATTGTTTTGTTCAAATTGTTCAAAAATACAAACTTTATACACGTGCTAACAAAATGTGTTTAAGCTAATTATAGGTAGTAAAATCTAACTTCATTGTTTCCACGTATTATACCTTAATAATGCATTAATTTGACATTGGCATTTGTTTGCTTAGCAATTCCGTGAGAAAACCATTCCCAATTGAAAAGGAACATTGTGGAAATCATTTGCCTTGTAAGACAAATACATTGCATTTTTGCGTACTAAACGTGTACGGATAATGGTCCCAAATAATTTGCAACCTGTGCAAATTCTCACTATTCCGTCAATAGTTGTATGAGTGTTTGACTATTTAAACACTGAGATTGTATTATTATACCAATCAGTCTTTGTTCAAATCGCGCTGATAAATCTCAGCCTTCATTATGAAACCCGTTCCATTGATTTTTTTCCCCCTTGTGCAAGTGGTTTAATTCTGTCAAACAGACAGGGATTCTACCACATGTGTTTTAAACTCGTGTGCGTATGTGAAAAGCAAAACCTCTCTTGACTGTGTAACCCAGCCACACTCTCTTGACGTAACCCAGCCACAATACTCAGAATACGGAGTGTTTATACTACAGTTCGTGAATGCGCAGGTAAGGGTATTACTTCTAGTTTGCATACAATGGAAAATAATATTCTTTTTTATAATTCTAAGGAGCCCCAAACCCTTTGAATTCTGAATCTGTGACTTCTTGCTCCATGGGCACAAAAAATTCCATTACTGCTACTGCTACTAAAGGCCCTTACCGTCATGTACGCCTACCTAAACCTGAAATAGAGACCTTCACGATAAGACCAACAAAAACCACAACTACAATCAAAAAACCAACTACAAGCAAAAAAACACCACTCCCAAAAGGACAACTACAACTACAACCACTACCAAGCGACCAACTACAGCTATGACCCTTACCAAACGACCTAGCACAACCTCTACCACTACCAAAAGACCAACTATATCCACTACCACGCGACCAGCCACAACTTCAACGACTACCACTACCAAGCGACCAACTACAACCAATACCACTACCAAGTGACCTACTACAACCACTACCACTACCAAACGACCAACTACAAATAGAGCGACAACCAAGCGACCAACCAAAACCACTACCACTACCAAGACACCAATTACAAGCACAACCTAATTTAAAAGACTAGGCACTACCACCACCACTACCACTCCAACTACTCCTACCAAACAACTCACTTCAATTACCCGCGACCCAATCACTTCCGTCAATTAGGTTACTCAACCCTTTTGTCATCCTTATCCAAAAACACAGAAAATCTTTTCATGCCAAGTCTGTAAGTTCAACTGCACTCAGATTCCAAGGTCAACCACATGGACCAGGACGCATACATCACGTCCTGTATTTCTGAGCCACGCTTTCTTTCATGCTGTGCTCAGACCATGGACCCAGTTACACCCTTATTCAGTCAGTGGGGAGAAGTACTCCAACAATACAATGTCAAATGGGTTTAAACCACTGCATACTATAACTGCTGCATAGGGGTCGATAGAAAAAAGAGGAAATCTGACTTGACCTCCATTAGATCCGCAATGAAAGTGTCTTCAATTTGTTGTATCACATGACTAGCAAATATTTCGTAGTATGTGAATTGCAAAGGCGAAAATAAGTTGTAGGGCACCCTCTAAAGTCTTTATGCAGTGGAATACAGTTTTCGACAGTGGTATACTACAGCGGCCAACACTGGTCTGTACAAGGCTACTGTGGTCTACACTGATCTACACAAGTCTACAGTGGTCCTCAATGATCTATATTGTTTTTATGATTACAGTGGCACAAAAAGGGAATATTACTAATTCCGATATTTTTCCAATGTGTCGGTCTGTATACCCAAGGCCCTGGGTCCGATCCCCGGCATCTCCACCATTATGTGACCAACTCAGGAGGTGTATAGACTGGTCGCATAAATTTTGGGGATAGCATGCGATAATGATACACCTACACTTAATGATATATACTCTAAGATCATGGGATCACCGACTATATTGACAGTACCTGAATACTAATCAAGTAGGTAGTATGAAGAAAAAGCTTAGCGTGCCCAAATTCACCGAAATTGAATAGTGTTTGGATTATTAACAAGAATCAGGTGGCCCGTAGTTCAGATTTTATAGTACGGCAATATTTATATTACATAACTCTACGGATAACCAATTAATATGGAAATAACTTTGCTTAGTAATTTAACTCAAATAGCTGTAAACTGTAAAGCAAGCTCTGAGGTTCAAGAGTTGATATTTAAGGCAACATCGCCTTCTGGATATCACTGCAACTTTAGTATAGCACACATATGTCAAAAGCAGAGTGTGTTGGCGCCACCTATTGACTCCGCCTGCGAATCGCATTGCTACGAGTATACCATATGGAACAACCTTTTTTCACATCAAATTTGAAATTATCACCAGAGCACTTGCTTCATGCCTTATCGATTGCACATGTACATACTCTACCGTTTATAACTATTTGGTTAAACGTTAGACGAACTAGGACCACTATCAACTATAATTTGAACCTATGATTATAATTAAACTGTTGTAAAGTGGAAACCTATTTTAGAATAAATTGAGTATATTTTCCAATAATACTTCTAGAAAAGACATTCGGGTTCAACAGAAGAAAGAATGTTTAGATACAAAGAAGGTACAGGAAGAGTCGAATAGCGAGATCGCATAACAAACTTCTACATCAGGCGTACAGCTGCTCCTCACCCTAAAATGTGCAGTCGTCCAAAAATCTAAGTCTAAGATATATTATAAGTTTCGAAAAAAAAATTTATGTGGGGATTGACGAGTATTGAGTGAGAAGTTTTGCTGAACTTATAGATGGGCTAAATACATGGCAAATCATTTTCAAAATACATGTATTTTGGTAAAAATCTGAAATTTTGAAAATATAATACCAAATACAAAATATTTTTACCTTCCAAAATACAAAAATACAGTATTTAAAATACATTTTTTTGGTACTAAAATACGTATTTTCAAAATACAAAATAAATTTTTTGAAAAATCTCTATGCCGATCTGGGATAGTTAAAGCAAATTAAATTAGAAAGAGTTGGCTTTTGAACAGAACAACAGGCACAAATATTTTGAGACTCAATCTTTTCACGTTTTGGCTTAGAATCATTACTCCAAAATTGAAAAAGCGCTCAACATGAACTGGAACAAAAGCGGAAAATAAACCAATAGAAGTTTATGAATTATTCCCGATTGATTGATCTTTGTGTACAGCTTTTTTCACAAAGTAAGTTTTTTCTATGGTTTTCTCTTACTTCTAGTTATGGTTTTTTTTTAAAAATTGTAACAGTGTTTAATAGCATAGTATAATACTGATTGCGGGTTTTCTTGATTGAGACTAGGGAATGCATCGGAAACCGGCCGGAACTTGCCATCCGGTTCCGGGTTCGGTTCCAACCCATTTTCCAAATATCCGTCCGGAATTGAAAAAATATATATACTGCTTATAATTATGAAGAATACTAGCGGAAGCCCGTCCTACGGACGGAGTATTTGTGATTTATGCCATTGAACAGAACCGCACGTATTCATTGAATGTCTTTTCTTTCAATTCCAACATTGACCTCCTATTAATCCACAACTTATTTCCGATGACAAACTCCAACATAATATACTACATATTTCAATTTCTTTACAACCCGTCACCTTTTCTCCTCGCTAACTTTCAACTTAAAACCCGTTAAACCTTCAACTTCCAGCCACAGGCAAAGAACAAACAATCAGTGATTAGAAATATTATGAAAATATTTGCTCACTGTAGGAACAATTATAAAAATCTAGTGCTTTGCATTAACATGTCAAACTTCTATAGTCAATATACAAGAAATGTATTTTATAAAGACTTAGTTCTTTTTTATTAAAAATTAAATCATTCATTATATGTATAACATCAAAACAGCTAAAAGAACACTGCTAACGAACAATGGTCAAAGGGGTGTTAGTGTTGGTCCGTAGTGATCTCATATGACAAAGAAGAACTCCTTGTCATATTTAAAGTGATTTATAGACATGTTAAAAATCTGTAGACGAAAAAAAAATATTATTTGTAATCAAGCAATATATAGGAAGACCTAAAAAAAAATTCAACAATGGAAATAAATTCAGATGATTATTAGGGGCGATATTATAGTAAAAGCAAAAGGGAATACCTCCGCTACTATATTACAACCCGTAATTAATAAATCGGAAACAGATAAACACAAAAATTAAGTAAGAGCAATTATATGAGTATATTGTAATTATAGGAGAATGAATAAAAGATAACAAAAATTTCTTTAGTTTATTTTTAGAAATGCATAAAAGAATTCGTCAAGAAAATTAAAAAAAACTATGTCTTTTTACTGGAAGTATGGTCGGATAGGAAAATTATAAATATTTACCTATGCGGCCCGTTATATAAAAAGTTTGACAACCCTGAATAAGCACAAAGTCGAATTAATAATGTTCCAGTTATATAAAAGCGTGATATTTATGAACAAACACAAAGTCAAATAAATAATGTTGCATATAATGAAAATTTGATAATCCTGAATCAACAAGTCAAATAATTAGTCACTTTATTTTGTAACGAATTAATTTAGTAAAGTTATATTAATGATGGAGCCCGATCACTGACAACAAATGATAAGGAAGAATACCTATCGACGTACTTTATTATACATTTTCTGCAAATAAAATCTGTGAAACCCGGAGAAAATTGTTCCAAAAATGAATTTATTCTATGGAAGGCTGGCCAGCTGGACTATCAAATCAGTGAAAGCGAACAAAAAACCCTGCTGTAGATAGAGTTATAAAAGTGAAGGTTTTACTACCTTCTTTGTATCGCATCCCCATAAAAAAAAATTTATTACTTCTGCAAAATTAAATACAATGGGTCTGTAATGGGTTTTGGAGACGAAATAAATCTCATCTGAAAAGGCTAAAATTGAACTACCAGAATAGAGGTGAAGATCACGGTCACAGTAGGCGGCTACCAGTTTTTGTAACAGAAAAGCCGCTCTCGTCGGCCATGAAAATTGGATGACATTGTACTTATATAATGTACAAAAATCCGTAGTTGTTCACATCAAGTGCTGAACTTGAAGTCGCCCTATTTCTTACCCAGCGTAGTTGGATCCAGGCTGAGAAAAATAGGCAATCATTTATACCATCAGAATATCAGGAAAAGTGCGAGTGAGAGAAAAAAAAATTGAAGACTAAAAATCAATAAATATATTTATTTATTTAGGTATTAATTATCAGTATAAATTGAAAGCAACAAAAAAAATTGCATCTGTATGTAAAAAAACAATTATGTAAGTGAATTATAACCAATGAAATAACTGCATTGAATACATGTGATTGCGTGAAAAAAAAGTTTGCACGTGATATAGAATTGGTCTATACTCTTAATCGCATTCCGCCTTATCAAATTGAGTTTGTTAGCAAACTGAGGAAAGTCTCATGCCTGATTGGAAGTTTAAATCTGCATTTTGCAAGGCAATCTCCACAGCAGCTACTCAATAATTTTATCAAGAAATTCCAAAAACAATCCAATTAAAATATAGAAAAACACTTTAATCTACTAAAAAGAAGTACACAGAATTCATAACTATAGGTATTTATTAAAGAAGAGAAATATAGAGTAAAGGCCATAAAAAATAGGTTAGATAAAACCAGGTCACCGCCAGCGTTACATAACCCAACATAATTACAAAAGGGTCTGAGTCTGACCCCTTAGACTATCGACAGAGTATAATAAAACCTGAAAACTAAATCTGTAAATGCACCCTCGGCCCAGGATAAAACTAACAATTTAACCCTTGAAAAAGTCTCGATTTCAGTACCATAGCAACTCTTGAAGGATTAACATTGCCCGACAAGTGGGAAAATAATTATAAAAACATTAAATTCGGTGGTTTACTGTGGACAGAGTGTAAGCAAAATTCTCTTGGACATTTGAGTTTACAAGAATTCATAAAACTATTGAACATCTCACAATTAAGAGAAATTTTCAAAGTTGAATATCCTAACTCCATATCACCAATTTGTAAAGAACCCATCGCAAAAACTAATCACAAAGTCAGCTTTTACATATGTTTCAGTGTCTACGAATTGCTATTAAGTATTAAATTGAAGTTATACCGTTTGAAAAACAATATTAAAAATTTGAGTGTTTACGGAAATGAATGGATCTGTTATGAACAGCTATATCTTAAATGTGGTAAAGAGTGTTATAATCATAACCACACCGGCAAAATACAACTTATCCCCACATCACACGGTGTTAAATTCACGGATATCCCTTATTGCTGTATGCCTAAAAGAGGAAGGGAGTAGTCGTATTCTAGTGTGCGAGTCTCAATCTTGCAAGCTAGTTACGTTTGGAAGACCACGGTCTATCCCTCCCAAGAGCAATGGTATGTCCCAAGGTAAAGATTAGCATGGCTTATCAACTCAGAGACCTGCTGTGTACTTGCAGTTGAGACGGGCACCGGGAATTCTCTCATGAAGATTTGTGGCGAGTACAGTATGGGCGTGGCGGTTGCAGCGCAATAGACACGGGGGTTTGAGCTCAACCCATGTAATATTGACGCCGTGACCTTCCAGAATGGAAAGCCCAACGAGATGAGATCCGCAGGAGCCTGTTGATGCAGCGAGGAATGCGTGTAATGATTTGATTAGTCGATGATATGCTAATTCTTTCTCCTGGAGAAGAGATTCCTTTCCAATAAACCTTCATCTTCTGTGCAGTATTAAAGTAGTGCCTCCTCATTCCTGATAACTGTGGGTTCTGTCGCCTCTGGACAAGAGGCTAGCAAGAGTCAGAGTGAGGGGCTCTGGCAATTGCTGGCTTCTACTCTGGACATTGGCGATTAGAACTCCTGCAGATATCATTCCTTCCAGACCTTCCTAACACTGAAGTCGAATGAGTGCTGTTCTGGCCAAATAGGCATGAAAGAAAGTATTCACGACTCTCAGTATGTAAACCCCTCTATAGTAGTCTGCAATGGGCCTAATGGTAGCCTCAGCAGCGATTAACACCTTCCTCCTCGAACATACATACATGCCTAAATTACCAGTTTTTGCTTCCTGTGATGGTTCGGAATTCTTTCATTTGAACTTCGGATACATTGCCTTCATAGAATATTATTCGTGTAATTGCTGTTTATATTCTTATACAAGTTATCTTGGAGAATCGGTACAAGAAATAACCTTAGATTCCCAATCATTATTCTACGACGGTTTTCTAGAAGTGTTAGAATCAATCAATTTCATACCCATAAATCCGGAATCAGTACTGGTGACATTTCGGTACTTTACCTGGGACTTTCCAAACTTGTTCGAGAATAAAACTGGCAGATAAAAACAAAAATCCTTATAAAAATTAATTATAAATTATACGATACGGCCAGAATCAGAAAAAAATTACGACAGAAATAAGTTTGAAAAAAGAGTTTTTAAGGTAAGCAATTAAAAAAATCATTTTTGTTCATCTTTTTGTATTTTTATTATATATATTATATATATAGCCAAACGAAACAAACAAAATTTTTGGATTCAAATAATAGGATAACTTTTACCCAAAAAAATAAAAATGACATACAAAAGCTTACCCAACTGACCAAAACTAGAAAAGCCCTTCTATATCCGAGTTCAAATAAATACATTTCGGTGGAACAAATATGCCTTTACATTTTAGTTGTATAAAAAAAGAGAAAAGAAAATTCCTGCAGTAGAATCATGTCCAATAAAAGTGTTTTGAAATTCATACCCAGTATTCAGTACCAAGTGTTCAATACAAAATGAGTTTCAGTTTACTTTCTTTTGTATAAACGCAATACAATCCATTTTTGACCATTTCACCTTTTACTGTTAGAGTATAATGGAATTGTCCGGGGAATACCATATAGAAGGAAACAATTATCGCGCTTCTATTGGTTGAAAAACTTCAACGAAGGCCGGCCCAAAAAGCCAACCATAGGTTATTTAAACCCATGTGTGGAGTAGATTGGCTGTTAGTTCCTACTATTTCCTTTCCAAGCTAAAAACATATTCGATAAAATCAAGAAAAACAGAAGGTAAAATTTTTAAATGGATATTACAAAAATTTAGAAAACTTGAAACTGTCGTGAAAGCCTAGGGATTTTTTTTTAAACAGTTAAAACAGTTTGTTGCTGAAGTCCAATTTTCTCCGTAAATAGAAAGTTGTTGTATGGTTTATTTAAAAAGTGTTTTATTATTCTATTTCTGAAAACTTGAATTTATAAAAATCGAAAGTGTTATTATAACGAAACACTAAAATTGTACTTTATATTAGTATCAATTGATGTGTTTAACATTATTAAGGTGGTAAATTGATATATTCAGTTTCAGAAATAAAATAATGGCAGAATCTGGGAAGAAAAGTGACAATATAGGACTTGCTAAGGTAAGCTTAAGTTTTAATCAATCCAAATGACTAGACTTGAGGTAAACTGTGGCTAGAATTTAAGTTCGTTATTGTGTTTTGGTTTTGAATAAAAAAAAAATATTAGGCCTCTTTATTTTTTATACATTTCAACCCTTATCCATTTCAACTTCTCAACCCCGTTCGGGGTCTGAGAAATTTCATTTTCCTCCAGCAATGTCATTGCAGGATGACTGGAAATGGAAGAATTTTGGGGAATTTCAATTTTTATTTTATGAATTTACAGAAATATACAAATCCCAATTTTTTGAGAACTTTAATATTTGTTTTTCAAATGAAAAAAGTTTTGTTTATATTTAGTTACAAGGAGTTATTCTCGAATATTCTGGATTCCATTTAGCTGTCACAAGACTTGGTGTTGTTACTCGATATACTTTAGCAGGTAACACGAACACTCCAGACATGTTTGGATATATCTCTGTAGTAGCTCTAACATTTCGTTCAATTCAGACAACATTTGTATACGACAAAATT
>JAQFXZ010002162.1:0-10094 GCA_034694025.1 Ceratophysella scotica | reverse complement strand
CAAAGGGGTCAGATACATTCTCGTGTCCTTCATTGACCCTAGGAATATTGAACACAATCCGCTCATGCCTGACTAGTATAAACGTGAGAAACATTCCCTGGAACTTTTTCCCATATTATGAGCAGAATAGTATTTTTATTTGACAATTTGTGAAGGGTAGTCGATTCAATTCAAGTGCGTTTGGATATGCCATTAATTCTGGTTCTAGTGGGGTAGAACTCGAAATCGAAATTGAAATTTCATTAACATTAGCCTACATATGAGGCTAGATTGACAAGTAGTGTCCATTTTTCATCATCATAGAGATATCAAAACAAGAATTCCAATCGACTAACAACAAACTTAGAGTAAATACTCGATCGGGAGGGCTGCTCCTCTGGAACCTGGTGACATGGGCTGATGAAGAACGGCAAACAGCCTCGAATAGAAATAGCAAGAGTCTCTTTATAGGCTTCTCGTCAACCTCAATTCCTGGGGTGAACGCTCGAATTCCGCTCAACTCTGTATTCTGAACATATTGCGAATTCACTATGGGAAACGGGTTGAGGTGGGTTCGAGCAGAGAGCTGCAATTTGCACAATGAGAATGAACAAAATGCTCTTCTCAAATTGGCATTCCTGACACGCTTACTTAGGCTTGGTTCTACTTTTACACGTCAGCTTCTACAAATTATGAGTGTATGATCCGAGAGAAATTCGCTCATGCCTCTCGGGTCATAACAAATAGGTATCAAAAAGGGTGAACCTTCTTTGTGAGATACAGCTTAGTACAGTCAAGTCAAGTTCCCGGGTGCAGCACAAAACTTCTGTTAGCTGGGGTTTAGGGTAGCGAATAAGTGCTTAGCACTGTATATAGCCTTTGTACCGCATATGGTATTTCAGCATTCACATAAAGAAACCATTTTCTACCTATCTTCGGTGCAGGATCATAAGTGAGATAAGCTGGTACCCGGGTCCAGAAGTAAGGAAGTAATTCCTATCAAACCCTTCCGAATCAAATGCGGCATAAATGGGAGAGCTGGAACTGAACTTGGTTCGTAACTGCCTACGGACAATGTTTAGTCGGCTAGCCGTGACTACCCTTTCTTAGGGCTAATTAATAAACTGGGTCTTAGAAACGGGGCGATCACAACTCAATTGGTGTTCCTTCGAGCTAAGTTGGAATAAAGCTTTTAACAGGGTCAGCTGCCGTTGGGCATGTTGTACGTGTCGTGGTGGGTGTGTGGCGTAGGCCGACGAGAGTAACGACGGAGTTGAATTCGACTGGTTTCACCTTGTCTAGCCAGACGTTCATGGTGATTGACTTCCCTGAAGAGTTTGGGCCCAGCTGGCTGGACGTCGTGCACCAGATGGAGAGCGAGAGGGAGAGCCCCAGAGAACTGAACGAAAAGAGAGCCTCGACCAAAGATTTGGTCGTCTTATATAGCCTTACGCTAAGGCCATCTTCCTGCTTGATGGCACGTACGTTCTTCATCCTGTTTGATAGCAGGTACGACGTGCGTTAGGATGAGTTTAGTGGCTGTCCTTCTCCTCGCTTCCATGAGCTCACGATATCTCGGTCTGCAAAACGAATTGCCCGACTGTTCTTGTCTCTTTTACATTCCTACCATTGTTGTTGGGAATTCCTCCGCTACTTCCTATGACTCCTGTAAACCGTCTTCTTAGTAATAAATTTTGTAACCATGATTCTTGGGAACCGTCTTCTATCGAATCTACCTATTTAAACTTATGATTCCTGGGAATCGTACTCCATTTAACCTATGATTACTGGGAACCGTACTCTTTTTAATCCTATGGTTCATAGAAACCGTCTTCTACCGAATTCACTTATTTGAACTCCTGAGACTTCCTGAGAATCGTACTAATATTAACCTATGAGTACTGGGAACTGTCATATTAATAAACTTTTTAGCAGTATGCTGGCTGGTAGCGGTGCAAGGTTTTATTTGAAACCCTGGACGTTCCGACGGGGAACGACTACGTGATCCTGTGCCAAGACTATCAACCGTTCAGATCCACTGTTCGCACCCCGGTCTGCAGTTCTGCATACGTATGTGTTACTTGCTGGTTCAGGACGCAAAGAGAAGCCCACCGCAAGCCTTGAGGGGAAGAATTAGAGAAAAACTAATGAACTTTCGGCGAAATGCACCAAGGTTAAAAATGTATAAACAGGTATTACTTTACAAAAGACCTTGACCCCTTGGTTAACTAATTTTGAAATGACCTTGAGTTTGTGATAAGGCATGGGGACCTTGGCCTGATTTTTTTCCTGTGTGTAGGGAGTGGATGGAAGGGATTCCTCTGTGTATGCGTGAGTGAAATTGCAGCAGGAGCAGCAGCAGGTTCTCGTGTATGTGTGGCAGGTGGTTGTACAGGGAAAGTTTCTTGTGTGCGCTATGTTGTTACAATATCACATTCAGCTGCTGCTACTGGCACACGTAGTGAATGTACAGTCAAAATGTTTCTCTGCTGTGTGATGCATGTCGCGAGTAATATTCAAATTCTGCTGGTCTGTGTGTACTTTCGTGCGTGCACAGAGTTTCATATCCTGTAATACAAAGTTTATATATATGCATGAATACATGTCTCTAGCTTTCAATGCAGAAATAAATGAAACATGTGCGAAATTTGTTCAATTTGAGAAGTGTAGAAAAGCGAATGCGAAGTGAAAAGACGCAAATTCCAAGTAAATATGTATGTTCCTTTTCTTATATTTTCATAGACCAATATCAAGAATATTTGAACATTCCTAGCTTTGAATTAACAAATCAACTTGGTAATTTATATTCAGAATTCACAACTCAATCCACGAGCATTCAAATGTTTCCAACTTGATGAAATATGCATGCGATTAAAGTACCTACTATCAAACTATAAATAACCTAAACCATGAATAGAATCCAAAAAGCCCATAAATGCGAGGTATAATCTTACAGTATATAGTATATCCAACCTTCACTAAAACACAGAATCCAAACAAAGACGAATATTGAATGAAACTTTAAATCACAAATGAACTAAAGCAGTGGGAATATATTACCCAGCTGCTCAGAGCGAGTTGACCAAATTCAAATCTATTTGTATTCGAGTCGAGAGACAGGTTTCTTTTCCCTAACTGAGTGGAGTGGTGGCATTTGAACACCAATGGTTGTTACCGCTTGAATCACTGGATAGGTTGCTCTCCACTGTTATCCATCCCTGAACGAATCAAAACAGGAGTGAGTACAGCTGAAGGATTCTTCAAAAGGCGATGGTCAGTAAGAACTTCCTGTTCGTCGTGCACCAGTTTCAGGGCTGACATGCGGAACTTTTGGTAGGTATGCTTATAGAAGAAGAATGTAATTTGAGTTTTTGGTTCGGAGGAAGAATTAGCTATTTTGCAAGACTTTTTTTTAAATTGCTGTTGTAAAGTGTTGAGAGTAAAGATTGGAAATGAAATTTTGGTTCCAGATAACTCAGCGTTTTATAAAAATCCACATGACGAAGATAATACACGGTATTGTATAATAAGCGTCCAACCTGTCATACCACCACTAGCTTTATACATCTCGCATGCAAGTCTCAAAAGAACAATGAGAACTCAAGACAAAGCATACCTTTCAAGTGACAAATTTAGGAAAAAAAAGTATTCAAAAAAGCTCAAAATTATATGTGTGACCCAAAGATTCGTGATTCCATAAATGCGTGAGTTAGAATAAACGAAATATAATCCAATTGAATTTGTATATCAGTTTTTGCCGATTCCATTTTAGCAACAGGGATGCTTTCACACAATTCAATTCTTGAGCCTCAAATCCAAACAAATTGAGAAGGTGTGCGGTGGTGTGCGGGGGGGGGGTAGTTGTAGAGGTAGATGAAGATGTTGGCACGAATTGGTCGGGGTCCAGCTCGTCGCCATTGGATGTTGTTATCTCTCTTCGGTATGGCATGGCTATCCGTGTGGCTCGATCCAACACCGCCGTTGTGGCGATGTCGGCGTCGATTTAGTCGACGACGTCTGGAGTATAATGTAACCCCTGATATGATGTACCCACCGAATACCCGCACATTTGGATCTGCGTAATCTGATTGTCGGAGAGTGTCAGGTCCGGACAGGTGATCCGGGAATCCGCTTCAGAGTAAAGACAAAGGGTGCTGGGCCCTTTGGTCAGCCGACATGTGTGTGCAAAAGACTGGAAATCCCAAATCAAGACTGACTTGTCTGTAGTACTGCATTCGCCGGATTTAAACGGTCAGTTGGAGCTCAGTGCAATGGGTGCTAGCACTGACTCGTCCGCATTGTTCATAGTGACCCTAATGGTAGTGATCTTGTAATTGGTAAGCTCCTGGGAGTTTGTGTACGGCCAAGAATAGTCAATAGTATTGAGATTCTTCGTCTCCCAAGTATTAGCTTCCCGTTTCATAACGTTCCCTGTTGGACCCATATTGCTCGGTGACCTATTTCTGTACCGTCTGTTCGGATTTTGAATAGCTTCACAAAAAGAAGTGTGCATTGTAGGCCGTGGTGACATAAGCTTGGAAGAGAAAGGTATCGATGGTTAGAATTTGCAGCGAGTCCAGACAGATAGTAATTGGGATCACCGTATTCGGCTTTTCCAGTTTCAAGTAGTCACGTCACGTGCAAGTGATTTCGGGAGACGGTATATAGAGTGGGTATGGAGGTTCAGACCGCAGTAATGAAGTACCGGTGACTTGGCCTCCAGTGACGCCAAATATCTGGTATAAAGAGCTGCCGGTTGTTCCGCGAAACCACCGAGGCTGAACCACTATATCCAGACCATGAGATACCCCATGATTCTCGTATTCGATGTGATTGTCCAGTTTGCCGGATGGGACTGGTGCCGTCGGTGTACGACTGTGGACGATTTCAAACTTCTTGAACCGATTCCGGTGACCAGATCCTGCGCCTCACGGCTTATTAATGCGTAAAACGACTACGGGTTTCGCCGCCAATGAGATAGGGCGGGGACGCTGGGTCCTCGGCGCTCTATTACTTTCCTCTGGCTCCACCGAAGGTGGTTCTGGAGTCCCACTGAACGGCCGTAGGATGGAAACCCTAGGCCGCCAAGGCGGGCTCAAGTTAGAAAACTAAAGGGTCTATTCCGACCAACGGCACAGATGTGAATATGGCACAGATGCGTTGTACTTGACTTCGTATATTAAACTGTATATTAAATTGCCCATTGGGTTTGCTGGAACGCCAAATGACCCTGCATAAAACTTTTTAATTTTTCCGTCTTTAGAATAACTCGCGCCAAATAACATTCCTCACTGAAATTCTTTGATATTCATTTTCGAAAATCCTTCGGGTATATTTAGCAGTTTATTAATCAAATACTATATTTATGCTAAAATATTTCTACCCGAACTACCCACTATCCAATAAATATGCAAAAAAACTATTCAATTGTTATTTAATTACTAAAATATATCTACATAACCTACCCATACCCATTAAATATGCAAATCAATCTATTCAATTGTTAGCTAATTCTTCCTCTTGCATTGTCTTTTAAATTTCTGTTTCCGCGTCACAAACAATATCTGTATGCAGCTGTGGCTTATATTTCCTACCCAACCACATTTTGTGAAACTTCTTTTTTCTTTGATTTAGTTTCTATCGTGATCATGGCGGTAGAGTTACTAGTAAAGAAGCAACCGTCTATGCTTCGTGTGCGGTTCATTTCCAGAATTATTATATCATCGTCTTCTCCAAGCGTGTTCCTTACATGGAAGCCATTGTATGTTAACAAGTGCATACTTTAAACTTAATGCACACGCGTCAACCTTAGAGTTGTAATCTACAACCTTTGCGTTTGCTTCTTGAACTGTGTTTGAAGCTCTAAAATTCGTATTTTTTATCGCTAAAGCTCACGCTCACCTTCAATTTCGCTTGATCTTCGTTTGTCAAAAACAGATTACAAATATACACTTTTTCGATTTCTGGATCAAGATCATCTTCAGTATTTGAGAGAAGAGCTCTCTGCCTACTAACTTAAACAGTTTCCTACCTTTACTTCATGCTCAAGATCAGCAGTTGTTTTTGTAAACATAAAATCAAGGCTTTCTGTCATTTCTACATATTTAGCGTTTAAGGCCTCCATTTCTTCTTCTTTTTCTTTAGATTCCCGTAAAGCTTGTGCTCCATGGCTTCACTAAGGCTGAGCTCCATGGCCGTAAATCAATTTGTTGACTAGTAATTTGTTCTTTCAATTGGGCTATTCACTTCTTTAAAAAGGAAACTTCTTTTTTGGAATTGCATACTTTATATCAAAATTATCTCTTTGTTCCTTTTAATGAGCTTTCATAGCCTACGAAGAAAAATTTTTAAAACAAAAAATTGAATTTCCTAAATCTTCGATACTCCTGTTGTTCGGCTCAATAGTTTCTAAAGATCTCTCTGACGCTCTATTTCCAGCCCGAAATTGGGCAGCTAATAAAGTGTTCTGATTTCCTAAGGGTCTAAATAGCTTTGCGTTTTGTCTATTTAAGATGAGTTTTGGGAATTTTCTGATTTATTCTAGTTATATGATACCTATTATTTCCTTCGATGGAACTACACAGGTAAAATATTTTATCAGCAAACTTGTTTTTGTTCCTACCGAAGATGAAGATGGAAAAGCATCAAGCTATTCAGTATTGGCACCTAACCAATTGAAATTACTCCTGACATTGGACACCTATTGGCTTCTTAGGTAAACCAACAAAGTCGAAATATCTTACAGTCGAATTTATTTTCATCACTTCCCCTAGTCTCACTGGTGATAGTTCTGGATTCCCTGGGAACAGCCGTCGCATAAAAATCCTAGACTTTTACCGGGGGCTCAAGTTCCAACAGTCGGTGGTCACAAATCCGGGAGAGTCCTACTTAAAAGCGTCTACTTAGACCAACGGAACGCAGCAGTTCGGGCAAATCAGGATTAATTAACGGAATGCAACTTAAAATATCAGGTTGGAATTCAGCTATCTACTGATTGATTACGTTCAATCGGAGAAAGTGAGAGAGCACGAGTATTGCTTAAATTTAGGCCTGTTCTTGAGTTCGAACTCGTGTAAGTAAAGTCGCATCTGTCCCCGAGAGTTAAGGCTTCCGAGGAATTGATACCTCTTTAGCCTCGCCAATCGGATGTATGTTGTCTAGGTATACCCCAACAGTGTAGTTCCCCGTTGGCCGTAGTGGTCCTTTGGGCTAGTCGTGTTGGAGCATTCTAGTCCCAAGGTATCCTAGTCTGAGCACTAAAACAACATGATAATAATGTGTAAAGGAATATTTATTGAATGATTTTTACCAAGTGTTAATAATAAAATGTGTACATACATTTTTCACAATCTGTATTTCACATTTCCGACTCTTTTCAACAGATTTCCCGCACTAATTGACATTACCTCAGCTTCGCAGAGAAGAGAAGATTTGGAAAAACTCTTGTAAAATTGTTGGCTTGAATTGTCTATGCTTTTTAACAGTTCAACTGCATTGAACTTTAACTGCAGGACACAAGAGCCAGGACTCTTTGTCACATCCACCACTTGCACCATTTTCCGAAGTTTACCCATCCGAGTGCACACAATGTAGTCCGATCCGTTATGATTTCCTTGGTTTTTCTCCAGGATGTAGAATCGGGGCTTTACGTGGTTGCAGTACGAAAATAGCACTCGCTTAGCCCTTGGAGGTCGTGCGGTGGGCTTGCGAGCTGTGTAGACGTTGCGGGTTTTGAATCCTCTTCGATCAGATGAATGTCCTGTTTGTGGTTCCATGATAAATATTTTTCAAAAAATGAACGTAAGCAATGCAATGTTATGTAAACATAATCCATAATTTGGTTTTCTTCCATAGCCATTTCCGTTATTTTGTGATCTATAGTTGTTTCTATAGCCATTGACTTGTGCTTTGGGCATCATGCTAAATTTGTGCAAGTGTGGGCCTCCGCATGTATAGCATTGTATTGGAGCTCGGGGTGCGTATAGTGTAGTTGGTGCATATGCCCTGCTGTGGCATTATGCCGTATGATTAAAAACTGGTTTTGCTGGGATAGCTGTTGCTCCCAGCACGGCCATTTCCTGTATTGCCTAAAAAATCTTCCCTATCTGCGAGCATTTGATCTGTTGTTTCTGTCGTCCTCATTTTGTCTAAAAACTCAATTACTGTTTTGGGTTGCAAGATATTAATTTGCCTCATATGCGTGGGTCGTGAATTCCACGTGAATTCCATTCCATGAGCCATCTAACCTGTTCTTCCATTATATTTGGATTATAGCTAATTAGCTTTGCCAATTGATCGTAGGTATACGTCTCAGGTGACTCTCTTCGTAATCGCTTACGCGACCTACATTTTTCTTACAAGGCCGCCTTATCTTGAAAGCTGCTGAAAGCGTTCTGGAGTGCTATAGCCAATTGTTCTACTGTGATTGCCATCTGCCCTCCTGCCGCTGCTGCTGCTAGCTTTTGCTGTGACAGCCATTCTAGATAAAAATTTTCAGTCGAGCCTTCTAAATTAGCTGCTAAATGCGCTAGCCATTGTTCTTTTGGCCAATTATTCATTTTACATGCTCGCTAGAATTTTTGTAAATACAATATTGGGCATGACCCTCCATCCTATTTGGGTATTGGTTCTGTGTGCTTTGCCGGTGCTTGAAATGCCATTCTATTCTGTTGCGGTATGGGCCTAACTGGGCTGCGCTGACGTTTCTTGTTTCCTTTGGGTATGCGGTGTGCGTTTTGCTCTACTCCTGCCTTATTTCCCCTAGTCACCATGCAATGTGGACTGTGCTGTTTGCTGTGTGAGTCTGTTCTGTCTGCCTGATGTTAGAAAAATAGCACTATGACAAGGATGGTATATGTAATGATAGAATAGAGAAAGATACCCAAGTACGCCAAGTCTTGATAGTACATAAAGCGTGGCTTCACCTTTGTATTGAAGAGAAGCTGATTCGTCTCGGATGTGGTTGTCACTTTCACTTTTCCCTGTTTCGCGCCCTAGGAATACAGGACTATATAATTTTGCCTAAAACTTTGAGTTTCGGCACCAGTGTTATAAGGGGTCTTAGCCCTTATAGAATGGCGAATAGCTTTGAATGGGAGAGACTAACTGAGCGCGTAAGTGCTAGACTGACTAAAGGAATAAAGTTCAGCGACGCGCGAGACTAAGAAGGAGGGTTGGTGGAAATAGTTCTTTTACTCACTCGATTCAGATTAGACCTGTTTACATTTGAGTCGGGTACTCAGAGGTTCGAGACCTTGCCAATGAGAGAGCAAGAGCGAAAGATTCAGGGTACTTGGTGTGAAGACAGGACAGAACAGGAACAAGGGAAGATCGGGCCGCTTTTCTACTGCCCGATCTGGGCCTTGTTCCCTTCAAAAGGCAGGCTTGGTCGCTCTCTCTTTGGTTTGATCTCAATGGCGTCAATTTTATGTGGAAATAAGGCAGGTGGAAACTCATGCTCCTAACTTTATTTAGGCTGAGATATTCTCTGGAGCCAATCGGAATCAGCATCGTGACACATGACAGTGTGCAAAGTAGAGTAGACATGCATAGGTCTGTCTTTTAGGAGTCGAACGCAACATCTGGTAGATGTTTTAAACCATTATCTGTCCGAAATTCCTAACCATATTCTGCCTGCAAGAGGATCAGTTAGAAACAAGAACCCATATCCTCGCCCCTTTTATCATTACTATCGCAGTCAATTAACGTTTCTAATTTATATCTAACGTGATAAAATGAAAACTAATGTAATTTCTCATGTCTATTGTCCCTTTCATCTTTGACCTGCTTTGACCAATTCAGGGAAACTCGGGAGAGTTGATCTCAATAATGGGCGTGGACAGTTTGCAGTGTTGATGCAAACGTGCCATGTGCATTCGCGATTCCTGTAAAATTAAAATATTCCTCCCCTAAAAATAGCTATGACATCTGAGTTTGAAAATTTTAGGGACGATAATTTGACTGTCGTCGTTAGACTAGAATCATCGTAGCTTACCTCGTAGCTTAGAATCAAGGCTCAGAGGAAGTGTTTAAAGTTATGAATAGGCCTTTTGGCTGCTTTCCTACATGGTTTACACTTAAAACATCGACCTCAAGTATGATTCCTTTATGTCCGG
>JAQFXZ010002161.1:0-10099 GCA_034694025.1 Ceratophysella scotica | reverse complement strand
CATACACAAGAACACGAACTTGAATTACGAAAAAGTTAATGCTTTGTGGAAAATCCATTCAGGCAATTTGTAAAAATGCAAGAAATGTCAATAAGTCAAGCCACAAATATCTGCTAAACTTCAGAACAAAAAATTACTAAGAACACTCACTCTTAGAATTTTTGAACATGGATAATGAATAACTTCTACAATAAAAAGTTAACTTTGAGAAGCGTCAAAATATGCAGTAAAAGTGGAAAGCCATGTGCAGGAACTCCGAAATATGCATCAAATATGCAAGAATAAATCTTGATCAAAATATACATATACATACATGGAATATTTCATATTTTAATGGATAGTCCGCATAAAATTATTTATTGGAGCCAGTTCGATGTGAATAGTTGAGATCCATATTCAATTAATATGTCAACAGTCGGCCCGATCCCTGATCACCAAGAATTTGGTTTTTTGCATGAGAGGTCTAACCTAAAGCTGACAAAAAAACGGTTCACGATGTAAATACTTAAATAAATAATACACTTAAATAATATATATTTCAGAGTTCGATCGACTATTGGACGCGTTCAGCAAAATATTCTACCGGTACCTTCCTTACATCTTCATATATTTCATGGGGACTGGTTTTCTGTTTGAGGAACTGATTTGTAACTATAATCTATAATCTACAAAGATGCTCAAACCAACAATTCAGAAACTCCAACTGGTCAGCCCGATTTCTGCCCAATCAAGGAATGCTCATTCATCCAGTTGACCTGCCTGTCATCTCCGAATTTAGCTTTGCACTCCGTTTTGACTCCTTCATGAAAAATGGTGAGCCAAGACTTCGAATCGTGTCTCCGTGGCAGCACAACAAAGACGACCCACTTGTCAAACTTCAACCTGACCTGGTCAACCCTGACAAGGTGAATTGGATATCCGGAATTGGTTTGAACGTTTCGTTGCAAACAAAATTGCAAAATTATATCTGTTGGAGCCAGTATAGACATTCGGACAGTATTAATACTATCTAGACAGTATTAATACTGTGTTCCAGATCTTTGGACGTAATTAATACTATCTAGATAGTATCCGATATTGTCTAGACAGTTTTAATATCATCTAGACGATGTTAATACTAGAATGGAAATACTAGCTAAAAAGTGCAGTTTCACAAAAAGAATGACTTCTAACTTCTAAATACATTGCAATACACAACACTCCATAATTCCTTGTGCATTTATAGAATGTAAATCCTTTTCCAGGATGTTTGGAACTAATGACATGCGTTATGCTTCGTTGTGCATTTATAAATAATAATTTCCACTATTAGATTGAAAATGTTCGGCTGTTGTTCTAATAAGTAATGTTGCTTAGGACATCCAATTAATGTTCAAAAAGTCATACTTCGATTGAAGAATTACCTAAAATTACTACATTAAAAGGCAAGATTTGGAGAACAAACAAATTGTTTTATATATTTAATTTTTTCTATCGTTTTTTCTTCTTTCCTTCAATTTTTAGATGAAAGAATACTAAGAATATTAATTTCACGTAAATTATAAAACTTGTGTAGTATATTAAACCTCCCATTAAAATTGTCAAACTAGAGTTAAGATTCAATTAGTAAATATTATGTTTCCGGCACTTTTAAAAAGTAGTTCCGCGTTCATCAATTAGGCCAAATTGAACTACTATACTGCTGAACGTACATTCACAGTCTTCAATATTTCGTAACGTGAAAGATATCAGAAAGTGCAGAAAAGCTGGTAAATTATAACTGAAAATATACTAAACAATGCAAAAATAAACAAAAGTTCGCTCATTGGTACCTACTGCGTTTTGTTGAAATATTCTGTTTAAAATTGATACAATAACTTAGCTTCATCAGCGATGAGTCTGGGACGTTTGCTCCTTAGATTCTGTTGAATGTTATTGTATAAGTAAATTATATCAATAGTTAAATGTAAACAACAATAATTGTATTTCACCTTGGTCTTGCCATTGTATTTTTGTGAAATTTAATTCAATTTCGAAAATTTATTGCATAACGCATGTCATTAGTTCCAACTTCCAACCATCCTGGAAAAGGATTTACATTCTATAAATACACAGGGAATTTTGGAGTGTTGAGTTTTGCAATGTATTTAGAAGTTAGAAGTCATTCTTTTTGTGAAACTGCACTTTTTAGCTAGTATTAACATTCTAGTATTAACATCGTCTAGCTGATATTAAAACTGTCTAGACAATATCGGATACTATCTAGATAGTATTAATTACGTCCAAAGATCTAGAAAACAGTATTAATACTGTCTAGATAGTATTAATACAGTGCGAATGTCTATACTGGCTCCAACATATCTACAACAATCTGTCCGTCGAGTTGGAAGAACAGAAGCTTATGATAGCCATCACTAAGGAGCATTTTGCCGAGTATGCACGCAAACAAATTAAAACGCATTCATCCTGTGTCCATATTCCCGGTTGTGGTGAACAATCCAGAAGAAAACATCGACTTCGGATTCCTGTTCGACGTCATGCTTCCGATCTTCTTGACGTGCAGATGATTCGTATCAAATTCCTGGATTTTGTGTCGATAGACGGGATTTGTTCTGGAAGACTGTTGCCATGGATGAATCTAAATCTAGTTGATTCGGAAACATTAGGATTCATCCGGGGGGAGGACGTTCGACTAATCTATCTTAAAGTCGCCTACATATATGAGCGTTATTCAACATACCAGTGATCTGTGACGACTTCATCTGTGAAGTTACACAGGAAGCCCAGAAGTCGTTTACAGGGAGTCATCCTTGCTTCAGCGCTATTCAGCGTGATGCTCCAGCACACGAGGTCCAGCAATTGTGTAACATTGAATGCAAACCAACTTCAGAGGTTAAGGAATTGAGGCCATCAGTCATTGAATTTGGGGAAAAGCTGTTCGTTACGGGAATTAATCTTCCGATTTCCCTTGAATGCATCAATTCAACTCAAAATCAAGTTTTGGAAGTGCCCACTCTCGGTGCTCTCGAAATGCAAATCCCTTGCGGATGTCAAATGTTTCATAATTCGGAATTACTCTGGAAAGGTCACGATGAGAGTTGCACTACAAAAGACAGCTCGGAACTACAATTCTTTAATCTAATTCCCTATTTTCTATCTGCATTTACATTCCAAGATACAAGCAAGCACCTTTCCAATTCCAATTTGGAAGCAAAGGTGTTTCGCAATGTAAGTGGAACGATGGTGGCTTTAATAATGCTTTGGTTTTGAATCAAGATATGAGCCTTATTAGACGAAGAGGGTGACACGGGACATCTCACTTTGTGTAAGTTTCAGTAATACTTTATTAATTATGCAGGCGTAGTTTAAGAAATGTAGCAGATGCGGAATACCGTACGGGCTTGGTGGCTTCAACAGAGTAATGTAATTCGAATTTTGAAGGGAACGTTTTTTTAACTTTTGTTGGACGCAATGGTTGTGTTTGTGCTTTGACCCAGTGTCGCATTCAATCGTTAACCCGCCGAAAATTTAAATGAAAATCGAAAGCTTTTCGCAATAATCGTTACGGCGTAGTGCGTAGTGATTCGGTAAATGAAGGAACATGAAGTGAGCTCAAGATGATTTTCTGAAATGTAAAACTGTATCATACTATGATAGTTAGCAGAGACGGGACGTCATAAACCTACCACATTTTCAGCTAATAAATTTTATGAAGCAGTAATACTCAGTGAATATTGTTGTGAAGTTTTTGGAATAAATTATCTAAATTTTAATAGAAGACCTAACAATCGACTTTTTCACTTTTTCAGGAAACTGATGGATCGCTCTGAGCATCATCTCAAGCAACAAAATCTCAAGAGAAGCAGTTGGTTAGGAAAGTTATTAAATGAACCACGTGATTGGCAATTATTCAAATCTGAAATAATATCTTTACAGCTGTTGTGTAGTATTTTTTTTATAGATTGAACATAAATGTTAGAGTGTATAAAATGCATATTGTACGTCTATTTGTCACAATTGGGAACTTAATAAAATAGACATAGATGGGCAAGATCACTGATCTTTAGATCGCGATCTTCGGCTGTAAAACGATCTTGATCTTGAAATAATAGTCTGATCATGATCTGGGGATCTTCCTCTTAGACTACCCAATGCTCTGATTTATGATCTTTCCGTAAGCGTTAAAAATCGCGATTTTGAAGATCAAAATATTCGGCTGTAAAACGATGTTGATCTTGAAAATTTTGTGATTTTGCTTGATCATGATTTTGTGATCTTCTTAGCTTAGATTTTTTCTTTAAGATCAGTGATCTTCTTAGCTTAGATTTTTTCTTTAAGATCAGTGATCTTCAAGATCATTTTCTGGTGATCTTGCCCATTTATGAAAATAGAGTATAGCTTTGCCCTAAAAGTCAACATACCAAGCGTCTGTTTTACAAATAACAAAAGTCTTAAAACCACACGGAGATAGGTAACGTATTAAATAAAAAAAAACAGTAGTTCATATTAATAGTTCTAAAACGTCAGTAGTGATACGGATACGTGCACACGGTGCCTGGCTGGCGTCCCCGATCTGGCCTCACTAGGAAATTACATCATATCAACAATCTTACCAGGAATGGCTATAAATATTTATTGTTTATAATAATAGTTCAAGAACCCAGTCCATTCCTGCGTTCCTGTTTCCTGTGCCAAGATTCTAGCCGGAGATTGTACAATCCATAACGGTTGACGTTGACAGGGACAGTGCATTGAATAGTTAGGTGGGTATGTGTAGGTTAATTAAATTAAGTTCTAATGAATTGTTGACAGAAATCCCTCCTTAGATTCCGAATAGGAATATCTTCGGACCGTACAAACTCCTGATTCCTAGTGTCATGTCCACCAATAAGCCTCCGCATCCCGCATGACTAGTAAATAGGTTATAATTTTTTAGGCTTATAGCATGCCGAATATTGAATTGGAACATGCGAAAGTTGCGTAGGATTTTTTTGTAACTAGTATACCAAACTACTAGTTTTAGATTTGCTTGACAGAGTCGAATATATGTAGAAGTGTATTTTTAGTTTTGGTTCTTGTTTCTTGTCAATTCTTTTTTTTTGCTATTAATTGCATTGTAGATGGGCAAGACTTTTCGATGTTGAAGACCACTGAAAGATCACTATTTGCGACTGTAAAATCATTTATATTTTGTGATTTTGATTTTGAAACAATAATCCGATCATAGATGGGCAAAGTTGATGCACTCGCACTCGCCTTTGTGAAGGCTTAAACCCGTTTAAGGCCGTCAGCATTCAGCCTCCAGCCTTCACTGGATTTGACAGGAAGCCATCGCGCCTTAGGGTTTTGAGACGATTTCTCCTAAAAATTGAGAACTGCCTTCGCACTCGCCTTCACCGACCTTTGCCTTCGCGTAATTATTATTTCTCAAGAAATATCGTGAGTGCGAGTGCAGTTTGTCCATCTATAAATCCGATCTTGATCTGGGGATCTTTTTCTTTGGGCTGCCCAAGGATAATGATTTATGATCTTTTCGCAATAGAAGCGTTAAAATCGCGGTTTTATCACCTTATTTTGATTTTTAAGACCAATTTGGTGATAGTGTGATATTAATCTTATCATTTTCTCTGAACCTATTGATTTTTTGAATCCAGTTTAAAAGAAAGTGAGATATATTTTGGTCATTTAATTAGCTGATATAATTACGGTGATTTAAAGTTGACAGCCGTACAGGATGTGCGTCAGAGACTTTCCGCTTAGAGAGATTCTGCAAGCTTGAACCTGAACCGAAGATCCGGGTGAACTGAAATTCCCTTGGTAACGTTAAAAATTGAAGGAGCCGGTCGACTAAATTCAGATATTTTGAAACTTATGGAACGTCATTCTTCTAATAATACGAAAGTTGCATCGCTAGAGCAGTACATCAGGTTTTTCTAAATCATTAATGTCCTACAAGTTCGTTGAAATCAAAATAAAATGTCACTAGAAATAAAATGGGTGTGAGTAAAGCGAGCATAGAGTAATTTGTATTTCAGATAGTTGTATTGTAGAAGCCAATTCAAATTACCACCGGTTGAGAAAAATGATGAGGACTACTTTAAACTGTTTGTTTTACTAATTCCACCATTAATTGTGATAATGGCATTTAAATTATCGCAAAAACATCTCTAGATTAGGAAGAATTAGCTTGTCGATGCGATGCGGACTCTGAGTATGCACTAGTTTAATTCGAATGTCGAATATGAATATCGGATATCCTGAAGGCTTTCGATAAATGCTCTGCCTAATCTTTTAGGCCCGAAACATGAAACCCAATTTGAAATAATTCAATAATTTATGCTCAGAAAAACTGGCGTCAACTTCATCGCTTTCAGGCTTCAGCTTCAATCGCCTTCTTTGGTGTGGTATGAGATGTGATTTGCCTTCATAGCTTAAGAAGCTAGCCTACGACTGCATATGAAATGAATAGTTAGGATTATTTTTTTTACAATTCATTCTTCCACAATAAACTATTTTCATATTTTCACCTTTGATTTCTGACTGAAACCCCGATTGCTTGCTAAGTTGATGTTGAAAGTGGTAACCCGTGGTAACCACCTGGTAACGTGTCTAACGTAGCATTCTAAAAAGTGCATGTATTTACTAGGCTGTACCACGACTTGCTACTATCATTAACTCGTACTACTAATACAACTATTTAGTTAACTTTCCAATTAACAATTAAAAATACGAAGGCACTAACGACTTGATGAAGCATTGTCAACTTGGCCTTGGATTCCATATAGTAGAAATTACCAACTCGACAGTTAATCAGTGGACAGGCCTCCAACTCCATTTTCAATTCTTTTTTGATATCTCCTTCACAAGCTTGATGTATTTTCGGGTTTAAATTGGTTGAGAACTGTCTGGAGACGTTGTACAAGTTGGACATGACCATAGAAATTGGGACAACCAATAGGAGGCTAGCAGTCAAAGCCAAAACTGCAAAGAGATATGGCATTCCAGCCAGGAGGTGATGCAACCGAGTCAGAGCAAATGCGGAAAATACGAAAATCAGCGTAAGACCCAGTTTCAACAGTGGAACGACCAATCTTCCTAGTGCCACATTGCAGGTGTGGTTTACCAAGTAGATGCCTCTGTAGTGAAGAATTGTTGACTTGATCTCACGTAAATTGTATTCGCGTCGTTCAGCTGCCCATTCAACGCTGTAGTTAAAGAAAATGGCATGCTTATAGAATACTGCCATCACGTCTATTCTACAGTTTCAACTCATATATTTAATGTTCTTACCAAAAATATTTAATCCAGAAGTTAATTGAAATCCAGGACAAATACATTGTCGGTAGAATGAACATTTCACTTACCAAGATATCCAAAAACAAAATTGCTTCGACTAATGCGAACAAAAGAAACGCCAAGAGTTCAGAAATATGGTGGCGCTCTGTAGCCACGAGAAATAAACGATAGGCGGAAAAGGGCTCATTTCTCGTTGCCAGTACAATGATATAAAATAGGAAGATGGCAATAGCAACACACACCACAGTGAATACGTATATAATTTCGCGACCAGTATACGCCAGGACTTCCTGTTTCAAAAATTGTTTTCCTGAAACAGATTAAAGTAAATTCATCAAACTGCATATTTAATAGCTAGTATGTATTCGTAATCCCAATATGTAAGTGTAACAAAATCTTACCCCACAACGAATTGCAGGAAAGAAGATCGTTTACAAGAAGCGCCAACTCCTTTTGGTACAACCAAAGGTTGATTTTGACAGAAATTTGTGCAAATTCTGATATTAGGAATAAGCCGTTTGTAATTGAATTGTTGATGTCGTTGTTGACCAACTGAGCCTTTTCCTGGACAACTCCGTAAATACAGTTGAAAAAAGTCAGACAGAAAATTACAGAATTACACACAATATGCTGATTAGTTTTAGGTGACATCTTCCCATTTTTCCAGCAGAGGGGAAAAGTCAATGATTTGGAACCACAGAAGTACATCAAGTTGATTAAGCGCAACTCTAACTCTGTGAGCATCTTGATCCGAGAGTGGAGTACAGCTACTTGCCTAGAATTCGTAAAGTGAAAGCTGCTGATTTAACGCCAAGCTGATTGGAATTGAGAATACGTTGGAGATGATTTCATGAAAAAGCTAGTGAGGAGGCTTCTAAATTATATTTAATTTACCGAGTAAGAAATGAGCTCAATTAACCCAATAATTTATCCAACAAGCTGTGTTTGTGAAAATTGATCATATTATAACTAACTCTCGCATCTCAAATATTGACAACGAAATTATAGTTTGGATTGGATTTTAGTATACACAGAATTCTTAAGGTGACCCACATATTAACGGTTCAGAATGCGAAATGATTAGGGCAAACACATAAATACAAAACTGAGAGATATGAGCAAAAATCCTAATACGAGAGCTGTCCCAGAAGTTTTGCGGTGTGGGAATTGGGGACTATTTAGACAAGATTGATTTTTGCCATTCGAACTCACATTCTACTGTAACGTATAGCACGAAATTTTAAGTTCATATTCCAACTCGTTGCTTAGTTATCAAGCTTTGTTTGTGGAAAAATCAGGGTTACCACGAAATTGTCAAAATTTCAGTAGCGGTCTACCACACATTTTATGTCGCGGCGGACTTGTTTGTCAGTTTATAACCACGGCACTTTGGTCAAGTGTTAGGGTAAGCATGTGCGTTCTATTGCATCAGTATGCAGATCTGTGCGCAGCTTCAAATCCGGCAACGTCAACCTCAATTGTGACCTGAACACACACCATTGGAAGTCCGCCACTGACTGAAACATTGGTCCAAAACGCTAAAAGTTAAAAACATTCAAAGAAAAATTCAAGTGCATAAAATAGCGAAAGAAATGAGGATTCAAAAAGGCAATCCTATATTAGTCGAGTCCCAAGCGTTGATCCTTAGAAAGATCTTTGTCCGTGGGCTGCAAAACTTTTTAACCCTTTGGGCACACATAGTGCCCCATTGTGCCACGTGTTCTGAAAACTGCAAAATGCAGGGAATAGACAGATTTTTCACTCTAATTACTCGGAATAGCATCTGATCAAATGAAGATGGCCATCTCAGAGGTAAATTGTAAAATAAGCCAAATCAGAGCGTCGTTTGACGCAGCATGAGCAAAAATCGAATGCAATCCACCGGCTACGTTTCACAAATTTATTGCATAGTTTCTAGAGTACGTATCCAGGAAAAATGTGTTTTAAATTGAAGTATAACAACAAGCATGAGTTAATTTAAAACCTCGAAGCACAGGAGATACTCTGCATGTAGATATTTCCGAATAGCTTTAGTGGAAATATTCTCAATTTTTACGTCGAAATTTTTCAATCAAACCCAAACTGCTGCGAAGGCTGCAATCTGTATTAGCCACCATGTCAGGATAGTGGAATAGATACGAAGTCATACCCATGGAACTAGCCATTACATGTATTTATGGATTTTGAAGAATCAGCGTGATGACAGCCGATACAGACGCAAGAGTGCTGCAAAAACAGTAAATTTTTAGCACTTTAAGAGCATTTCGAAATATTTTTTTTTAAATTGGTATGGTTTCAGTAAAATTGAGATAGAATATATGCGTTAAGCTTCTATTAGACTATATTCAAAGAAAATAAAACAAGTTAGTCACATTCATTTGCAGAATCCTCACACTGCAATACTTCTGGGACATCCCTCGCACAGCTTACCTGGAAACGGTTAAATGAGAAACTACGTGTTGGATCTAACAGAGCCGCTAAGTGTCAATCAGTTAAAATATTCTCGACGAATTAGTATTAGGTAAATAATCCCTATCATCACCATTCGGTCATTAAAATATCGATTTCTGGCAAGTGTCAGAGCTCAGAGCAGAAGCATAATATAGATACAATGCGCCTCCAACGCGACAAGAACCTCTTAGTAAATCATTACGAGGCAGATTTGAGCGACTATTACGAAGTACGTTCAGTGACCATTAATCGAAAAGCTGCTTCAACAATGTTGTAGATTGGTTCTTCCTCAGTCCGTTGCAAAAAACCCTGAGACTCTACTATCAGTATTCTAGGAGGAGATCCAATTTTCCCAACTCAATTCCTTACGTAG
>JAQFXZ010002160.1:0-10102 GCA_034694025.1 Ceratophysella scotica | reverse complement strand
TACTGTTCTTTTTCGTTGATTACGCGGATTACTTTTAAAAATTCATCTATCATTCGCTCTCTAAATCTGCAACTATGGGTGAATACAAGCAGGTGTGTATGTCTGCTATTGGAATATATCTTCTTATAATTGTAATTCTGACATTTCCAAGTACTTCAACATGTGACCAATATAAAACACTATCGGACAGAATCAGAATGAAAGAAAACTTCGACGAGTCTCATTGCACTAAATTAAAGAAAAACGAAAAGTAAGTTTGAAAATCGTACTACCAATGTAATAAAAAATGAGCTTGAAAAGACACGATGTTCCAGAGAAGACCGAGTGATATCAAAAGTAGAGGAACAAGTTCATTCTAAAATTCATCTCCCAATATTTACATGTATTGAAATATTTTTTTTATAAATTCATACTCAATTTGAAATTCAGCTGCTTGCCATTCAGTCTCTTCTGGCCCTTTACACTGTTTTCTAAGTATATGTTAAGATAAAGTGGGCATCTATCGGTTGAAAATAGACAGGAATTCTTAAGCGCCATGATAGTGATAATGCCCTCCGCAGCCTAGCGAAAGCATTTTGTCAACAAGTCAAGCCGTCTGGGATGTGGACCATGTTGAGCATTTCGGGCAGCGGGAGATGGATATACTTCGTAGAATGTTACATTAAACAACTCTACGTAACCACGTTGTTACCACTTTCCACGCAGGAAATTAACGAATTATTGATTTTCAGAATTCCGTTCAGCAATTTGTACTATTACAAAAATCCAGAAGTTCCAACCGGTTTGCTATGGTGTAGCGTTCCAAAAACAGGTATACATACTTTATTTCTTACGCATGCTAAATATTTTAGACTGCAAAGAAACTCCTGAATAACTCCCTATAGTTTAAGATTGTGTTCAAAGCGAGATTATGGTTTTTTTTTAACCTTTCCCAAATACGTTCATCAAACATATGTTCTCTCATAATAATCTTTGGTCACTCACAGCAACAATTGGTTGTTCAATAGTCGAATAAGGCCCGGCTTTCGTCTTTGATTGTTCGCAGTTTTAATTGATCATTCAATCAACGGTCAATCACGGCCGTCCTTAGTCTCGGTGATTCAGAGAAATCACTTGCAGTCACTGGTCACTAGTCACTGGCCACAATTCAATTGTTTGAGGACGGTAACTTGACGTGAAGTGAGAAGAATAAAATTTTTAAATTCATAAGTAGAAGTCAAATCATTACAATAATATTTAGCTTCCCTGCACGAACTAAAATCTGTGAATCTTCATTTTACCCAATTTACCCACCCAGTCAAAGCTATCCCAACCCAATCTACCCTCTCAATTTACTTTAACTGGGATTTGGGTAGAAACACACCGAATGGAGTGATTTCTTCACCAAAATCCAAAACTACACTACTTTATTATTCCCCAGGAAGTACCACAATATATGCTCACCTACTTCAATTGATGGGTATTCACATACCTGACCGGAAATTGATAAATGTTCATCGTCGGAAGTATTTCCCACAGATTGACTCTAAAGATATGAAGAAAATCCTAAACTCAATAAAGTTCATGGTTAGTAGAAATCCCTTTGAACGAATACTAAGTGCATATAGAAGCAAACTGGAATATAACCCAAACAAACTGCTAGGCCGGTGAGAAAATCGCTATATACCAACTATTCTTGGAAACACTTAGCTCAACAATATTTTTGATTATAATTCTCGTAATCACAGCCATAAGTACTTTTACAAGAATTATGGAGCACTGTTTGTACCAGAGAAAGAGCTTACTCTACGCGGACCCACCTGGCCAGAATTCGTCCACTATCTAATCAACACATCTGTCTCCAGGTATTTTCACCACGTATGAGATGAGATGTAGTTTGGTATACGCAAAGGATCTATTCAGTATTTCATTTCTATATTTCAGGTACGACATACATTGGACGCCTATACACCGACTCTGTGCACCATGTACCATTGCTTACGACCACGTAGTGCGAATGGAAAACTTTGAGGAAATAAGTATACCACTTGCACGGATGGGTTTATTTGTTCCTGAATTAAAAATGCTTAATAATTTTGGAAGCAGTAGAAACGAGACACTGTACAAATACTACAACATGCTATCTAGAACTACGGTGAAGAAGTTATATAGCATATATAAAATGGATTTTCGCTTGTTTCGATACAGCCCGAAGCAGTATTTCGAAATGGCTATTGCAAAATTCCAAGTTCGTATTCAATAATAAAAAGTGCCGCCAATTGCGAATGACGAGAAAAAAATAAAATGTCAACATAAAATATTGAGGCTCAATGACTTTAATAAAATAGAAAGAATTTCTTACAGATTCGTGGACATATTGTACACAAAAGTTGAGAGCGGAAATTTTGGGCGAGTAAGCTGTGTACAGCATAGATGGGCAAACTGCACTCGCACTCTCGATATTTCGTGAAAAATAAAAATGCGTGAAGGCAAAGGTCGGTGAAGGCGAGTGCGAAGGCAGCTCTCAATTGTTAAAAAAATCGACTCAAATCGCTAAGGCGCAATGGCTTCTTGCCAAATCCACTGAAGACTGAAGGCTGACAGCCTTAAGCGGGTTTTTGCCTTCACAAAGGCGAGTGCGAGTGCATCAACTTTGCCCATCTATCGTGTACACACGTTAATGCACTTTACATGGGGAACGTACATTTTGACCCAGGGTCAGGGTTGGGCCAACAAAAATCGCACTATGGTCTGAACGGGAAAATTAGCTAAATTTTACGATATAATTCACGGTTGTAGGTTGTGTCGTTTAGGAAGAGATAATGATCAAACATACATTCAGATATGCAACACACAGATCGACGTTATTGTGTAAAAGGATTTATATTATTTTACTTTTTTCTTGCGTAGAAGTTTAACTTTCTGATTGTCTATGCAAGCAATTTTATTTGGCATGAATGTTGGTTGATTGTTATGACAACTTGTCATGTCATGCCATCTTCCTTGAAGATGAAGAGTAAGCACTCTATTGAAATTTTTAAAGTTTGAAACCAAGAGCTCTTTGCTACTCTTTGAAATCTTAGCTTGCTTACATCCCTTGTTTCAACTTTTCAACTGTTTCTGAACTCGCACAGTCTTTCGGGTCCTGGAAATTCCAGATTTCGAAATTTGGTGAAGAATTGTTTATCCATTTAGGCTGCAGCTTAGTCAGATTGATTTTAGATGCTGACTGATTGCATATCTGAGGCGGCTTTTTTTAAACAGACATTGAGGGCACACTTAGACAATCAGTGTAAAGCGGGAAGCAGGCCAAACTCAAACACTCACTGCTTTAGTAATTAGAAAGCGATATATTTCTTCAATATTGGTCAACACACATCGAGTTTTGATGGCTCCCATGTGTAACTATTTTGTTGCAGAAAATTTACTTCCACACAATCATAAGTACCTCATCAAAACCTATTTTACCAATATATGCATTTTAATGAATGTTTGTTTTAACAATTTTTGCCGTAAGCGTTTTGTGATTCTCTCAAACCGAAAATTTGTCTTTGAAAAGGATTAAGTGGTTTTGGGTAGGATGTCAAACGCGTGCTCTAAAACCTGTCTGCGCCCCGTTATGAACGTGTAAATTTTCAGCCTGGTAGGGTAGGTACCGGTTTTCTATTTTTAACTATATGGGATCGAAAGTTCTGGGACAACCCTCGTACTTACAAACCTTCTGTCAAAGTCGTTTTCTCCTATCGCGATCTCAAAATCCCAAACTATAAATATGATGCCCTGGAATTATCCTACTTAAAATAGACACGTCTAACGCAGAAAACATGCCTCATAAATAAAATAAAAGCACTACGATATACTATATTTATAACCATTGACCATTGACAATTAGATAGATAGAAGCATAATCAATGATTAAACTG
Source organism: Ceratophysella scotica (assembly GCA_034694025.1). NCBI lineage: Eukaryota > Metazoa > Arthropoda > Collembola > Poduromorpha > Hypogastruridae > Ceratophysella > Ceratophysella scotica. Next base: position 6,200 of record JAQFXZ010002160.1, on the reverse strand, counting down.
CACTCTTCAAATCCTTGACATCTGTCAATAGGGCTTGCAATTTTAATATTCAAGTCTTGAAATCTTGGTCATTTTCAAGATCTTGAAAAGTTTTAATCTAGAATGCCAAATTGACCTTTTCAAGATTATAAATACAGCTTTCAATGAGAATTACTTTTAAGCTAGAATTTTTTGGCTTTCAAGCTTGTTACACTTGAAATTTAAAAATAATTAATAGTAGAATAATAGATAGTAGAATAATTAAAAGAGTGTTCAACTCATTTTGTGAAACGCACTCCTCACTAATGACACGAATTCTTCACTAAAATTGATTTTTTTTTTCAAATAAAAAGGGGCTGCCATTTAAAGCGCCTTACTTTAATTGTAATTCACCGAACAAAATCATGGATTTGCCTTACTTTATTTACCTTACTTCAAGAAAAGTATTCTGCCTTACTCAAATATATTTTTGCTTTACTTACTATTATTAATGCCGTACAGGTGCCTAATACAAATAACAATGGGAAAAACTACTTTAACTTGCTACAAGAAATTTTTGACACAAAATCAATTAAAAACTGAACACAGCTTGCAACAAGAAGTAGAAGCGTAGAGGTAGCAAAGCTTTTTTGACGTTTTCTGGTTTATCACGTTTTCTTTTTTAACTGATTTAGATATTCTTAGCTTGAAACTCGTGCATATAGACCCTATAGTACTTCAAAACTTACCATTTGCTTCAATATTGAATAGAATGTAAATTGATTGTATGCGATTTATTGGGATATATTTTACGGTATCACAAGTGTACTACTTTTGCCTTACCTATACATAAGCAAGGCAATAAAAAAATTAAAGTAAGGCCAATAAATGTCAGGCAAAAGCATTATTTTGTTCGGCCAGTTTTGATTAAAAGTATGGCGTGAAAATATTAAGCCATAAAAAGGCTGCGGGCTAATTTTAAACGGAACAGCTAAGTCAATCAACTTGGGCAGTGATTGGTTGTCTTGGTTTGACTTTCTAAACTTGGATATCCCTGCCCTGGCACATACCTTTAGTTTTTTGGCTATTGGAGTAAGTTGTATTGTCAATACAAACAAACAAACTTCACAGTTTTGAACACGTAATGTTGATTGCTTTGTCGGCGACAAGTGACAATCATTCTACGTCAGCACAAGTTTAGGAATATAGTTTTTAATACGTAGATTCGCATCCAGACTTGCGTTGTTCCAAATGAACAACGACAGGAGTTTTTCAACCACTGTGTGGTTAGTCATAATTATTTGCTTGTTGGCGATTTGCTAAATCCATATGTCAACCTTTGTCGCAGTCGCAGGTACAAACTTTGTGCTGACTACGTTATTCTGCACTGTGGGACACACAAATTATTTCAGTGTCGGTGGAAAATATCAATGCTGCTAACAATACTGGATTATATTCAGTAAAAAACAATACAGTGTAAAGTAAACAAACTGATAAAAACCTCATTCATTTTAAAAGATTTGCGACTCATACATAGTTTTGACCGGCTTCGACTAAAGATATTCATTTGATTGTTCATTTACATTTATTATTGTTCATGTATAGATATGTGATTTTTGGTGATTAATTGTTTCTCATGTGATTCTTTTGTTGGGTGCATGTTTTAAATTATTATAAGCAAAATTTAATGTTAGAAAGTCCGCTGCCATATCAAATCACAAATATTCACGGCTAATCACACCGGGGGCAGCCGATCCCTTATTCTGACGGCGATGCCTATCGCGTGCCAGTTGGCACATGCCGCATTTCTCAAAAAATAACTTCCGTAGACGCCCACTTGGCACACGCTATTTTGCCAGTTTTATTTCCTAAGAAATTCTTCTCGATAAATGTATATGAAATAAATATTAGTATAATATGAGTACGTTTGTGTATAATTGCTGCTTATTAGTGTTTATATGCTATGATATGTTTATATGATATAATTTATATAATTAGGGACAAATTTGAACCATCAATGCAGTACACCGTATGCATACAGTTTCATATTCAAGTTACAATTGGATTTTCATAGCTTGTAATATTTTCATTTGTGACAATTAATGAAAAGAGAAATAGGAATTCACATTTTCATGTACCAAAAGTATGTATAAGTATCTGTAAAAATATGGTTCTGGTTGGTATGGTGCCTGCTGTGGTTGAAATGGCACCGGTTGTAGTTGTGGCAGATGTGGAGCCGGTTGTCGCTGATGTTGTGGTGCAGGCTGTTGTGGTTGATGTGGTGCAGCTTGTGCGACAGCTCCTACAACTGCTATTTCCACTTGTTAGACGTCAGCGGAGCACGTATCACAAACAATGGATACGCTTTGATGTAGATCACAGATGGGAACTCCGCGACAGCTGTCGTGGGCCGTACTTTTGGCTACGACACGGGCGAGGGATCTGAGCCGCACGTGGAGCTTAAAATCTGAGCTAAACGTGGATCTGGAGATCTGGGCCGCACGTTGAGTCAGAAATCCGACCCAAACGTGGAGCTAGGGAACAATGGGCTGAGTTTATCCACCCCAGACCCACTTTCCAAGGAAATCCACATCTTGCACAATGCGTGGGACCAAAAGTCCACACGCGTTGTCTGCAGAGGCTGGAGAATTATAAGCAAAGGCCCAAGCAAAAATCCGGGCACTCGATTCCCAGCTCTTCTGCTTCTCACTCGGGTTCAGAGTCAGCGGTCACACAAGTCCAATAAGTTTGAAAGTCAATAAAACCGACGGTTACAAATTCCGACCACAAACTTGGCCTAAAGTCTTCCTAATTAATAAAGATCATCCGCTATAGTAAATCCAAGTAAGAATACAACATATGTTTTGGGTCCTATCAACCTTTCTGAGCTAGTTCCTAGTAGATACGTCCATTTGTCCATCTCTAGTTGGAGCTATTTACGAACTTTCACTCTACAAATCGTAGACGGGAGGTTCTAAACGTATGTTTTTTTTGGTATCATAGCTCTTCCCTCCTTTCATTGTAGGTTATCTCATTATAAAATTCCGTCCATATTTTTTTCATAAGCATATTGCCCTGCATTCCCGGTCTGGGGTGGGATCCCTAATTTTCATTTAGGTCAAACTTTCATTTCGCTCCACGCATCAAAATATTTTTTTTTGACTTCTCTCATCCCGGTATGAATTCCATGGATAATTTCACCCTTTTTGGGAGGTTCATCAGCACCTAGTTTTCAAACACATTATATTCACAACTCACTACACGTTGTTACTTGCATTCCGTCCTTTTAATCGACATTGGCAGTAATTTTGCACTATTAGACCTTCGTTTTTTTACAACCCCTCCAGGATATATTGCTAGGTGCTAATGTTTATGTTTTATTCAGCATTTTTCTTTCCTATATCATCTGATTTTGATTTATTTACCATTTCACCTCGCCTATTTTCTTAAACTCGTTTCCACCTTTTAAGTCGTATTCAGATTTAATTCTTTTTTTTTTTTTACTCAGCCTTGCCTCTAATATACTGATTTGGCTTAATTAATTTCTGTTTTTTTATCACATCTCCGGTTATTTCCCTCACAATTTTATGATTCTTTGATCTAGCTTCTTAATTGCCGTTTGTCTTGGTCGGCGTTGGCGTGCTTCGCCTTTTTAGCCGGGCATGGCGCAATATCGATTTCCACCTCCGCTTCCATTTACTATTTTTTCTTTGTGACTGTTGCCACTGTATATCCTTTCTCAGCATTTTTTTCTTTCCACATCCACCCCCACTTCTAATGTAGTCTATAGTCTACTCCACTCGTCTGTACGTGGAACAGATTTTTTTTCGTTCACTTCTGGCCACTCTCGCCCTCCAGGAGAAAATTTATTCCTGTTTTTTTTCTTCTCCCTCGACTGGTTTTGGGTTGGAATTCACAATTCCCTTTGGCGGTTTTTTGCGACGGGGAGTCGATTTGACTTCACGGTTCAAGTACACTACCCAAGAATCTCGCTTACCCTCCTCTCCCCACGCAGCTTCAGTCCCTTCCCCTATGGCGCTTCAGACCACTCTATAGCAGACTTTTCTCCACAAATACTTTAGCTCGTTTCTAGTGGCGCATCTTGGATCCAAACATTCCAATTTACTTTGCACTCTTCGTCAAGTTTTTACTGTATCTACTGCTGTTGGTTACTCCGTCTGTTCCCTTCCTCTGTATATAATCGCATTTACTGCTGTTCGTCCCTCCGTCTGCTCCCTTCATCTGCATGCAATTGCATCTACTGCTGTTGGTTCCTCCGTCAGTTCCCTTTCTCTGTATGTAATCGCATTTACTGCTGTTGGTCTCTCCGTCTGCTCCGTTCATCTGCATGCAATTGTATCTACTGCGAATGGTTCCTCCGTCTGCTCCGTTCACCTGCATCTACTGCTGTTAGTCCCTTCGTCTGCTCCATTCCTCTGTAGGTAACCCTATCTACTGCTGCTGGTTCCTCATTCTGCTGCCTATCTCGATATGCAGTCGTGTCCACTGCTGCCGTTTTCTTAGTAACCGGCAACAGGCCTTAGTATTTAGTAGTCCCTCGGGTTTTTAGATTTCATTCACGGTACTAAATTAGCTTTCCTTTAATTTTCAACTCAATTTAGAGGACTCACAATATATTTTCACGTCCTTTTGCCACCACATTAGATTTTTATTCAATTGTTATACTCAATAAAACTTCTAATAAACTTCAAATGCAGGAACTAACCTTACTTCTATTAGCCCATACGGACTAAAAATTATTTGTGATTCGTCTCTATGTTTGGGTACAACCTCCTCACTCTTCTTCACTCGATTCCTCGCCGCTTCCTCCCATTTCCAGCTTCGTCGCTTTTTTCTCGCCATTTTTTCGGTAACCTTCCTTGAAGTATCTGACTGCCTTTAGCCCTATACGAATTTTTCGTACAAATTTTCCTCCATTTCGACGAATTCAATCCATTCCGGGGATTCATCGTAAGGCGAAGCCGGACCTGTTTACTTCTTCACCGTCGCCGGAAACTTGTCAAGTCTCTTAGCCGTCTTCATTCCTTCCTTGGAGTCCGCTACGAAGTCATCCAGGACAACCGCCAGGTCTCCTCGCCACCCACGGAGCTGAGCAGTGCGAAGGGAGAATAAATATACAGTATAAAATGAGTAAACAGACCTGGCCTAAAAGGCAATCATTATGTCAAATAGTCAAGGGGTTAAAGTGCAAAAGCTAAGATAACCAGCATATGACCTCATGAGTTGGCAAGACGGAACATACGGACGCAAAAGTTAAGATAGAAAGCATATGAACACGGACAAACATGAGATACTGACGCCAAAGCTAAGATGAATTGCATTTAAGCTCATTGGTTTGACTAAGCAGAAGTTATTCTCGTCAAAGCTCAGAAACAGTCAACGCAAACATGGCAGTATCATCTGTCATGTTTAACATCTTCAATGAATTGACATTTCTGAGCGCATGTGTACATTGGCATATCAACAGGGAAACTTGGCAAGGCATCTAGTAAAATTAAAGTGTCAAAGCTAGGATATACAGCATTTATGAGCTCATGAGTTTAACGAAACAAAAGCTACTGAAGCTAAAGCAAAGATAAACAGCATATGAGCTCATGAATTTTACTAGGCAGGAGATACTGATGTCAAAGCTTAGATATAGCATTTGAACTCATGTACCAGCATATAACATGCATTATTATATCTATACATTGGCATATCAGCAGGCGTGCTATTGCAGGCAACTAACATAAAAAACAACAGCAGGACTTGAAAATCCAGTCCCGCTTCCTCCTGCGCTATTGCAGAACAACAAAGGTTTAATTAAAACCAAGTTGCATATAAAGCTGTTTTATCAATGTATATTGCTGTTTAATATGATATTTATTATTTTCAAAAGGTCAATAGCGTTATGACCTGTCCATGCTTCCGTCGCGCTGTTGATGAGGCAACAAATGTTCCTGTGACCCATGTTACATACATGCGCCAAAGCTAAGATGAACTGCATTTAAGCTCAGGTTTGACTAAACAGAAGTTAATGTCTTCAAAGCTCAGAAACAGTCAGCACAAGCTTTGCAGTACTAGTATGATATTCAATGAATTCTATTTAACGCATTTGTGCATATTGGCATAACAACAGACAAACACGGGGGAAAGCGTCTAGCAAATAAACAAATGTAGAAAGTCAACTTGCATTTAAAATTCTGTTTTCGCTTTAATCGCACAATTAATAGAGATGTTCA
>JAQFXZ010002159.1:0-10104 GCA_034694025.1 Ceratophysella scotica | reverse complement strand
CGGACTCGCTGTTTGACAACGCGGATCACGGGTTTTCCTCCCACTTTCCATTTCTTTTGGACAATGTAGTAGTAACATTTTTGAAGCAAGACCTTGAAGCCAGCCTTCGTATATTTTTTCTCCAGTCTGCGCTTCTCGGTTTTTCTTCTAGGGCCTTCGGGTCGATTTAGGATGAAGCGATCTCTGAAATTAGAATTAAGAAAAATATTTGTCAGGTTTTCATTTTTGGAGCTGCTGCAATATAGGACAATCTCAGACACAATTTTAAGGCAAAACCGGGTATCCAGGAACAAAGAACAAGCGTCAATAGCATTTGACACTCGAGTTTGGGACCAATTGCACATTGAAACTAGGATCACGAAGTAGATTAGGAGAAAGATGTCCCATGTGTGGAATAGTTCAGTAAATTCTCGTTTTAAGTTTAATTCAGTGTGAAGAGCAGATGGTGCCCAATTCTCAAGTGGATTGGATTGGTATTGAGAACTTTGATCGTGCCAAAGCTGTACATTTGATAGGTAGCTTTTAAAATTTGAGGTCGTGAAATAAGAAATATTTCGAATAGCAAGGAATTCAAGTTCACCAGTTGCAATGCCATCAAGCCAAACGTCAGAAATTGGCTAATCTTGCTAAGCTGTCAATTTATAAACGTTAAATTTGTCGAAAGAGTGAACGGCTTTTTGTTTTTAATATATTTTACAAAAAGAGGAATTTACAAAACAGGCAAAACAATTTTTTTTAGCTAGCTTTCTGAAATTAAGCTGCTGCGGCAAGAAATGCTGAGAATTTACTAGCAGTACTTATAGCTTATAGAACCAATTTACATACAACTCGTGCGCCTGCTTCCGTGAAAATCCGTGACGGACAGACAGACGGACAGACGGACAGACAGAAAGGGCAATCGCATAAGCCCTCAGCCTAGGAGGCCAGGTCTAATTGAAAGCTAAAGAAACTGAGCTGGGAATAATTTGAATTTACTGGTAGTAATTTGTTCGAAAACAATAAAAGTTACTGGGTTGGAATATTTACTTAGTTGAAAGTTGCTGATTGTAATGGAAATATTTGGAATTGCCTGAAAATAATTTAAAATTAATGGAAGTAATTGAGAGCTTGGAAACTGATTTTAGTAATTTGCCGAAAAATTGAAAATTACTGGTAGTAGTTTGCTGACAAAATTGAGAATCGCTGGTAGTAATTTAATGACAAAATTGAAAGTTGCTGGTAGTAATTTGCTGACAAAATTGAAAGTTGCTGGTAGTAATTTGCTGACAAAACTGAAAGTTGCTGGTAGTAATTTGCCGAAAAATTGAAAATTGCTGGTAGTAATTTGACGAAAATTGAAAGTTGCTGGTAGAAATTTGCTGACAAAATTGAAAGTGCTGGTAGTAATTTGCTGACAAAATTCAAAGTTGCTGGTAGTAATTTGCTGACAAGATTGAAAGTTGCTGGTAGTAGTTTGCTGACAAAATTGAGAATTGTTGGTAGTAATTTGCTGACAAAATTGAGAGTTGCTGGTAGTAGTTTGCTGACAAAATTGAGAATTGCTGGTAGTAATTTGCTGACAAAATTGAAAGTTGCTGGTAGTAATTTGCTGACAAAATTGAAAGTTGCTGGTAGTAATTTGCTGACAAAATTGAAAGTTGTTGGTAGTAATTTGCTGGCAAAATTAAGTTGCTGGTAGTAATTTGCTGACAAATTTGAAAGTTGCTGGTAGTAATTTGCCGAAAATTGAAAGTTGCTGGTAGGAATTTGCTGACAAAATTGAACGTTGCTGGTAGTAGTTGAAAACTGAACTACGCTAAGTTAACGTTGATTTAAGATTTCCTGGTAGTTATTGAAAGTGAAAAATTTAGAATTTGGTGGTAGTAATTGAAAGCTGTGTAATTGAGGTGGCATCAAGTTAAAATTCCTGACAATAATTGAGATAAAGAAAGGAAAGAAATTAGTAATTTAACTTGACTTACTTTCCATTAACACATAAATAAATATTATGAGTTCCTCGTACGACGTGAACCTCCGTATCCTTCCTGAACAACTTGGTCCATGCCTGCTGGCCAGCATGCGTTTCATTCGAATTCGATTCTTCAATGAAGCGGAGATCATGAGTAATTTCTATACTTCCCTCCACCCACCCACATCCCAGCATCACACAAATTACTGAAAATAGTCCAAGATGAAAATGTCGCATTTCCAATGCTAAAATCTGAACACCACATCAACTTTTCCTCACATTTCCTTTGAATGTAAACACGTAAAACTTAAAATAAAAGGGTGGACTGAACAAAGTTCAGTGCTTAATAATTTACGTAGGAAACGTCTTTGTTCTCTAACTTCCGTAATTCATACGACCAAACTTTTTTTTTCTTCCTTTTTTTGGACAAAAACTTTTGATGGGTTATAGTTTGTCAGAAACTTTTTGAGGTTTTAAGTGGCGAGCGTAGCTTATTCGAAGCACAATGTGTCCTGTGGTTTGGTTTGGTTTGGATTCAATTCGAGAAGGGAGTCGTGCTCGTGCTAATAGGTCAGTTCCAACTTTTAACTCTCTGACTTGACTTTTGTGAAAGTTGTCAACATGAAACAGGCCGAACTTCTAAATGTCAACACTGTTGGCCATTCATTTAATTCAGATATTGTTTTAAATAATCAACGCACCATTCAAAAAATTCAGATGGCGTGTTCCAATGCATGACTTTGATTCTTAGTTTAATTTTCTTCCGCACTATTCAGAATGATCAAAAGTGAAATGATAGTAAGTATTGGATAATTCTAACCCAGCGGAGACTTTGACGCAAAATGCGCAAATTAAAAAAAGAACGAATCAAAATCTCTGCCACTCTCAATTTACCGAGAACGCATGGCCCGGTGGCACCCGATTTGGTTGGGTTCACGTGTTATTTGGACCATTCTGAACAACTTTTCCTTTTCCTCAAATAGGGTCCAAGAAGATTCTATGGATAGTATGACCGTTGCCAAATAGCCATTTTAATACTGGCGGGAAATTAGGACAAGTGCGACCTTGGCTGAAAATTGTTAAAATTGTTCAGTACGTCAATCTAAACAACTTTCTTATGGCACTGAAGAAGATTCTATGATAAGTTTGGCCGTTAAAAATCGCCCTCTTTAATATTGGCAAATCTCATGAATAAATTTTGCAAATACAAAATCTGCAGATACAGACTTCCGGCGTAAATTTTACTGATTGACATTTAACGGTGTCAAAAAGCACTGCAAGCACAGCTTTCTTGGGCAAAAGCATTCAGGCGCAAATTTTGGATGCGAAAATTTAACAGGATAGCGTAGGGACAACAGAAGCAAATTTATTGCGCGGATATTTAGCAGCCGGAAATTTAGGAGGCGCGTATCAACAATCCTCGAATTTACAATTGCAAATTTTGCAAATAAAATCTGCCGAAGCACGTTTATCAGGCCCAAATTTTGCAAAGAAATCTGCAAATAGACGTTTATCAGGCCCGAATTTTGAAAAAAAATCTGCAAATGGACGTTTATCAGGCCCGAATTTTGCAAAGAAATCTAAAAATGGACGTTTATCAGGCGCAAATTTTGTTGACTCACATTAGTAGTCTCAAATTTTGAAGAGGCTTCTGTATTAGCCTGAAAGTTAAAGGCACCAGAGCAGCAAATTTGTGTGGCAAATTTTCACAAGGCGGAAAATTTGCAAGAGCAGTTTAAGGCCAAATTCACAGGCACAAATTTTGCAAATACAAAGTTTGCAGATATGCGCAAATTTTGCAGACTCGCATTTAGTAGTTAAAAAATTTAAGGCGTAAAATTTGGAAGCAAAAAAGTTTACAGGGAAAAATCAAAAATGTTCCATGCGTAAACTGAACAATAAACACTATGCTTCCAGCTACACAGCTGCAGATTCTGCCAATTTGCAAGTGGGCCGAATTGAAAGTGCTCAAGCCAAGAATTTTACATTTATGGCGTCAGTATTTTCTGATTTATGCTCGTGGCTCATTTGGAAGTACTTCTCCCCGCTTTGGTTTTAAGGCGAGTGACAGAAGCGAGGGATTTGAGGAAGTTAAGCTATGGTTACTTATTAGCACACTCCTGCCTCTGCCTATAGTCTCTAAGGAAATGAACTTCCGTATAATGTAATAATTATACTGAGCCCGGAGTCTCAATGGATTAGGTCCCATTTAGCTAAGATATATGGCTCATGCTTCTTCCAAGACGGATTTTAATGAGTTATTAACCCAATTATTTAAATAAGCACACACTTTCTCCCTCCTTATCACCAGCTTCATTCTCTTCAAGATTCTAACAGCCTCTTCTCATTTAATGAGCTCTGGTTTCTACAAGGAAATGAGTACTGTTCTTGCCTAATAAAGTGGAATGTAGCGCTACATGTTGGGTTTAGGACTCATACCCAGAAATATTGATTAGCTGGAATAAATAAGCATCTTAAATCTTGACATTGTTGTTTTGTTGAAAAATGGACATGAGTTCACAGTCGAACAGTTAAAATGTGAAATATTATTAAATACATCACCACTTCCTTCCGTCCGTCTGTCCGTCTTTCGGTGTTGGATTTTTTTTGAGACTGGGAAGCGCCGAAGGGTCAGACGAGGTATTAAACGCTTTGTACTGATCCAGCGCAGAAAATAAAGTATAGTTGACCCCGATCGAATAACCCCGTGAACCCTTAGTGACCCAGAAACTGAAAAGTCAGTCAAAATTTGACTCTTGCCCAAATCAGAAATTGTAGGGAATGAGTGCTTTTGTTCAATTCAAATATTAATTATGGATTCAATTGACCCTTGACCCCAAAGTGACCCTAAACTCGGAAATTGACCGAAATCTCAACTCTTGACCGAATCGAAAGTTGCAGACAATGAAAGTTTTTGCTCCTTTGAAAATGTTTATTATATACTGTGTAGTTTGACCCCTGACACCTAAGTGACCCAAATACCGAAACATTGATCAAACTCTGTTGCCAAATTTCCTACACTCTAAACTATAAGCCCTCCTTCCGTTGGACGGGCAAGTTCATGTCTTTGAAGCTTAACACAGTGTATTTGGCGTTGGTTACTGTATGGAAATACTATTCTTCGAGGGCTGTTTCAAAAGTTTGTGTACATCGTTGTTAAGCTGTAAAACAGATAAAAATGCATGTCCTCAGCTCGAAATTCTAAATAAGCTATATTTGACAACGAATTTGTGCAAAAATAGTCATGTTGAGCAATTTCACTGCCATTTTTAGTCGAAAACCTTATTTTTTACCTAATTATTATTAATTTTTGCCTCAGAATATTTCTCATCTAATATTTCAACAACTTAGCATCGAGCAATAATACAGGAGCATGGGTATCGTGAAAATTTTAAAGCATTAATATAAAGTTGTGCAGGCGTAGTCGTAGTTATTTTTATTTAGAAAAAAAGTTATTTTTACCAATTTAAAATTAGAATATGAAATGTAAGCAAAACGTTTTTAGGCTAAAATTTTAATGAAACAAATTACAAAATTTTAATGTAACCGAGTCCGTTACTTAACACGTGGTAAAATCTTCAGTTTAATTAATTTATAATTGGTTTAGAGCTAATCATGAATTTACAGAAACTTTTGAAGCAACCCTCGTATATTACTGTACATTTTAATATCCTACAAAAGACAATTGGAAGCCAAGGCCAAAGGCCAGGGGTTCTTTCCTATAAAGTTTCGAGTCACGTGTCACGATTTTTAGATTAGGTCATTTACTTTTACACCACGTGGCAGTGCTATTAGTCATTGTGCGGAAATGTGTGTGCTAAAAAACCTCGAAAAGTGTACACAAAATGTGCTAAAAAATCGGCAGAAAATGTGCTAAAAAACATAAAAATGTGCTTAAAAGCATAAAAATGTGTTATAAAAACACGAAAAATACACTAAAAAATAGCAAAAATGCGCAACCAATTTAAGTTATCCAAACAATGTTTTTAAATGTGCTCGGGCGGAGCACGGCAATGCGTGCGCTAAAAAACCGCAATCCGTGAGCACAAAATGTACATTTTAAAAATCGCCAAAAATGCGCTTAGAAACAAAAAGAAATGTGCTTAAAACAAAAAATGTGCTTTAAGCAAAAAAAAATGCTAAAGAACAGCAAAATTGACTTAAAAAGCATCAAAAATGCGCTAAAAAACACCAAAAATGTGCTAAAGTGCGCAATTTTCTAAAAAGTGGTTTTTAATGTGCTAAACCCTCAAAAATGCGAAAAAATGTGTTTATAACTTTTTTTTTCGGACCCAAATGACCTGACTCGGATAGATCCGAAATTTCACACCACAAATGTTCAAGGTCAAAAATATGTTTTCACACGCATTTCCGGGCTCTTCATTATGCATGCAGTAGCGGAGGTTAGAGGTTAAAATTAAACCGAGATCTGGAAGGATCCACTTAAGTGCGTAATTAAGGTATAAGACATAAAGCTGTGACGGAACATTATTTACATTCGGAGGAAAGCGTCTCAAAAGGGCACGAGGGCGGGTAGCTAACTATTCTTTTCCACTTAAAGTTTCTGGAATGGTTACATTTGATCACTTCTGACTTATGTCCGACATAATGAATGTGGATACTTTCTCAACTCTTAAATCAAGGACCCAGTTTCCCCAGGCTAGGCCAAACCAGGTTCGGTTTCCTCCGTTCACCCAAAAATGCTTCCTCACATTTTGGGATATCTGGAGATATTTTAGTATTTGGACTGGGCGAATTACTCTTCAATGCAATTGGAATTATGTGGCATTAAAGTTCAAATTGTGCCAATTAAATTACACAAATTAAAATATTTATTTCGAATAACGAACTATACATCATGAAACTTCGGATCTATCCGAGTCAGGTCATTTGAGTCCGAAAAACAAAAGTTATAAACACATTTTTTCGCATTTTTGAGGGTTTAGCATATTTAAAAACATTTTTGTGAAAATTGCGCACTTTAGCACATTTTTGTTGTTTTTAGCGCATTTTGGATGCTTTTTAAGTGCATTTTGCGGTTTTTAGTACTTTTTTTGCTTTAAGCACATTTTTTTGTTTTTAAGCACATTTTTTGTGTTTCTAAGCGCATTTTTGGCCATTTTTAAAATTCACATTTTGTGTACACGGATTGCGGTGTTTAGGTCACGCATTGCCGTGCTCCGCTAGAGTACATTTAAAAACATCATTTGGATACGCTAGTATTTTTGCGCATTTTCGTAATTTTTAGTGTATTTTTGGTGTTTTTTAGCATAATTTTTGAGTTTTTAAGCGCATTTTTTGCTAATTTTTATCACATTTTGTGTGCACTTTTCGAGGTTTTTTAGCATGCACATTCGGAAGTCCAAATTACTACTGTCAACTTTACGGATTTAAAATTTCAGTAACTTCAACTGCATGCACCTTGTTTAACCACGTTGTTAAAGTTCAATCACCTGAATCTATTCTTTCTGGCGGTAATTCCAGTTTATTGCATCATTTTTGAACGGCTTTCAAATCCACAAACTTTTTAATATTTGGTCATGTGTATGTGCATATGATGATATGCATATGCATATGCATATGCATATGATATGTATTTAAAAAAAAAATAGAGATCGAACAGTTGAGGAATGCGGAAAATGCTGATTGTATTGAAACGGTAGCAAAGTAAATAAAAGAACAACATTCGGCTGTTTCCAATTATCCTAAAGAAACATTATGCCTAGCAAAAATACATACAAACAAGCTCTGCTGAGTCAAGCAAAATACTGTATTTAGCTTATCTTAGCATTTTTGAATAGAATTAGAATTTTGAATGGCTGAATGGTTGAAATTGAAAGTTGAAATGAGGAATCAACTCCTTTCCTCTCCTCACCATGCACCATTATTGGTAAGATGAAAATCTGTCTCAAGTAAAAGTCGGGATACATGGCCTTTAGTCGAATGGTTCCTTCTGGTTCCAAGTGTGCCAAATGGCTACAATTTCCTTCCAGTGCATTTCACAAACTGGATCTACCATCAAGTGCACCGAAAAGGAATTTTACTTCCAATATTCGTGTGATCAGATTTCATTTCATCATCTATCATCTTCCCCAAGGAGGAACATCTTCATATTTCAATACTATATGATTGCATTATTGTGGATCGGCGATTACGGCCAGGCAGCCCGAGGCGTACGGCGTACTCAAATTCTCTATTTAAAAAAATACCATTCCTGAAGTTCCATTTAAAAACATTAATATAATGCGTATGTAATGCGGTCGCTATTGTATTAGTTAAATCTAGCCCTAAATTGTTAATTTTAGCGTATTGATCTGGATGAATTACGAAATGAAATGCTATACAACCTGTTTATTAAACAAAAAAAGATTTTCAATACGGCTTAATATAAGCAGCACTTAACGTCGTCTAACCGTAAAATTTAGAAAAACGGATTCCGGAAGCTTTTCTGTATGGATTTACTACATATTTATTGCACGCTTTGTTAGGGATTAAAGATTCGAATACTATTCGAATCCCAGGGCAACTTTTTGGGTTCGGATTCGAATCTCAAGGCTTCGAGATTCGAATCGTAAATGACTAAAGTGAGTTTATTTAGGGACTAATGGACGACGTATCGTGTAATTTGGACACGTGCTGGAAGCTCTTTGCCTGATACAAATATTTAAACTTTTTCGTTTCACGTTCGTTCGGAACTAGCACTAGCTAATTCCTTTTGAACACCTGCTTCAGGATCGGGATAAAATAATAATTATTAGTATAGCTAAGCCCAAGATTGTTTGGCTTACCGCATAAGGTTGGACTATCCGCACATTTGCGAATCGGTATTTGCAAAAAATCAACAAAACCTAGCCAAGTAATAAGGTGGCGCCACTGCTCTAACCTTTTACGGCGGTTTAGCACTGTTAAGCATGCAGCACGCGTCGCAATTCGCCCCAGTTGCCATGGTATTGTCTGACTTGAGCTAAGCCCCTAGCATTTTATTTTAATAAATTTTTAATTGTTTAATTTTTAGGAAGTACTTTACTACTTCGAATATTTTATCCATTTCATATGTGTGGGAGCCAATACGGTAGATTTCAATCGTATAAATTCTGAATTGTATTTTTTTTTCAGTTTAAACCTCAAATCCTAAACCATGGCTGTGAACCCTTTTGTCTTAATTGTCGACTACAATTCAAAAATAAAGATGAAGAATCAAGGAAAAAGTGGAAAAATTCGAAAAAAAATCATAACAAAAGTGAAGCTTGTATTTATCGAGAAATTCCGTTCAAAATAAATAATTGATGTGCACAGGGTCTCGAATCCAGATTCTAATCTTAATGTCTAAGATTCGCCCAGATTCGAGATTCGAATCTGAAGTTTTTGACCGAATCTTTAGTCCCAACGCTTGGTCGTACGGTTCGGATTGCTATGCTATAATTGACATGCTTGAAGGATTTTTTTTTAAAAATATGATGTGGATTTGCCCATAACCGTTTCCAGCACGGGACCAAATACTGGTTGAAATTCTTTGAAATTCTGGAATTCTCTTCCTAAAAATTGGATTATTCATTCGGATACTCGAACTGATGGTTTTGTAAATTTAAAAGTCTATAAAGATATTCTATATGTGGATTTTGTTATGTCTAGAGAATCTAATTGGCTTAGTTTAAAGTAAATTAAATTAAATAAAAAACCCAGGGTTGGGATTTAAGTGGTGTCTGGTGTCCAAAGATTTGGAAATCAGCATGTTCTGTCTTAGTTATAGTATGACAGTGCAAAATTTCATTTTATGATATGTATGTTGAAATTGGATAGACACTTGAATAAACTTTATTGAAATTGAAATTGAAATTCCTGTCTTTAAAATTCCTAATTTGTAGCCCAAAAGTAATTGGTAATTTTAATTTCTGTAATTTGTAATTGATTGAGAATACGTCGTAATTTGTAATTCGTAACTAGCAAGTCTGGGTAAAATCATTTGATTTTGAAAATCAATGATTTTAGCATCCTGATTTTGTCCATCTACAGGATTTTGGTTTTCGGATTTTGATTTCGAAGAAATGACCAAAATTTCTATTTTGATTTTTAAAATATGTGATTTTGACCTGAGAAATCACGATTTTGAGTTGAATTGGCGATATTAAGTCACGAATTGATTTCAAAATCACGAT
>JAQFXZ010002158.1:0-10111 GCA_034694025.1 Ceratophysella scotica | reverse complement strand
TAACCAAATTGTTGTGGAGTTATAAAAGAAGTCTGAATTTCTCGCATAGGGCCCCCGATCAGCTTGGGCCGGCCCTGATAGCTTACGCATAAACAAAAATACGTATACCCCATATCCCATCCCATCCATTCCCATCCGAATCCGAGCCCAGACTAGACCCAAAGGATAAACCGAGTTAGAAACCGGAGTGTGAGATCAACATTAGAACGCAAGGCAGCTCAGCAGGGTGAGTGAAAATAAACGAGATCTTGGTTTTGGTGTTCCTACCGCGTACACTGTTTTCACAAGTCTCAGTCCGGCTTGAGCTGTTGAGCAAGAAGGGTAAAATTGTGGATCTGATCTGTGCTTCAAGCTCATCTGTCTCTCCTTTCAATCCGGACGTGACAAGGCAATTTCCCTATATTCCAATAGAACACCACCCATTTTTCAAAGACAATAGTCCCGTTTTGTCAATTGTCAACCTAAAACTCCGTCGTCACTTCCCAACTAATTTGTGACAGGAAAAACATAATTTAAAAACTTACATCTGACAGTTTCTGGTCTCTGAGCAGACAGAAAAAATACTGAATCCTAATTAGTAATTAACCAGACGAATTTGACGCGCGTGGAGCCAGAACTAAGTGAATCAGTGAATTTTTTTAAGTGAGTTGGTTAATATAAACACTAACCCTGCAGTTTGTCTCTCAACATCTCCTACATTTGAAAATTACATTGACAAGACGCATCTATTCTGTTCTGGAGCTTAATGCAGCTCTTATCAAAAAGCCATTAAGCGAGATGAGGAAGGAATAAATCAGGGGTTCTGCTTATCAAAATCCATTTCCAGTCAACCCTTTAAGACTTGAGTTATTGTAAGATTTCTTAATCTTAGAACAGACGGTTCCATTTTCAGTACATTAGTGTGTGCGTTCCAGATCGTGCATTTTGAAGTTGGATTTAATGGGACAATAACCAATGATTCATTGAAGACAGAAGTGATTAATTCATATCGGATTTGAATTTGAATTTATTCAAGAATTTGCAAGTCACAAGTCAACGAAATTTTAGCCGGTTCAACAAGTCAAGGAGACATTAATTCATGTCATCTCCAACAAACCATAAATAACCCTTCAAACCGGACAAAATTTATTGACCAATAAAAACTTCCCTGGTAAAATCAGGATTTTCAAGTTTAAGGATCTACTCAAGTGATGGTTGAATGAAAGAAAGACAAAGTGACATTAATTCGAACTGCGTGGGAAATATAAACATTCTACAATCCTAACTTCCTCCTTAACAATAACAAAACGTCTTTTTTGTTGTTTTTAAAAGGTACAGAAGTGTCAAAGCATTCAAAGACTTGTGAAACACCGAAACGAGTCACGTTGCAAGTTGCAAAGTGAATTAATGGTAATGACTACCGGTTAACTTGAGTCATCTTAATCTAAAACATTATTGACAGGACAGTTGACTGCAAAAAGTGGCAAGATTTACGATTTTGACTTTGAGTTTGGATTGTGGTCTTTTTTTGCACGTGTTTGACTGAATACGTGTACGAATTGAAATTCGAATCTCGAGTTTGAAGGAGAAAGTGCACAAGGAAGGAAAATAGGATTGAAATCGAGAGTAGTCAGTTTTCACTGTGTTTCGTGCACAAGATTTATAGACCAAATACGGGATGATGTGAATTCATAAACAGGTAAGGGAATGACTGTCTTTTATAAATTTACGTCAGTCGGCAAAGAAAAAATGACAAATTTGAAATGCAAATATGTTTTATTGAAAATGAAAATTATTAAAATAGGCTCAGAGTGTTTCCCAGGTTTTTGAAGCGTATTTAGATCATTTTCTATATTTTTCAGATACTGAAAAAATTAGCATTATGTTGATAAGGAGGAATAATTTTGGCAATAGATACTTTGCGCAGAAAATTAACACTTATGGCATTACCAGTTTTTGCAGATTATCGCTGTTGCTTTAATCATTCCTCCATGCCAACGTAATGCTAATTATTTCCATCTTTTTTTAAAAAAAATTGGAAAAGGGGTTTCATCAGCTTAAAAAAAATTAGAATACGTCCGTCGGCAGCGGAAATCGGAGTGGCTTGGCAACGCTTTTTTGAAAAGGAGCTGAATAAACGAGGTTGTGATTTTCCGAATTTTTGAAACTCATTAGGGATCATTTTCGAGAGTTTTGAAACATTGCACAAATTAGCATTAGGTTGAAATGGAGCAATAGTCAACATCGACATTTTTCGATAAAGCTTAAAACAGAAGGCACTATCAGTTTTCGCCAATTATCGCTGTTGCTTTAATTATTCCTCCATGCCAATTTTATAAAATCTTAGAAAGTGTCTTTCATCAGGTTTCAAGATCTGCCAAAATTTTAAATCTTCCATCATCTTTGGCTATTTTTTCAATAAATCGTAATTACAAGGTGGCCAGCGTTCTTTGTGTTAGATTTCAATTTTAAAATTGGGTCACAAATATCGTATCCACCCCGTGTATTTGAAATTTGAATGTAACTCAGATAGGCATATGCAAAAATGCTTCCATTTAATCACCAGTATTTTTATTGATTGAAGCTAATGAGGTACATAGCTACAATTTATGTAGTATATAGGCTGAAGCTAGAATTAGTTTACCATAAAATCCGAATATTTTAAGAACTGTTTTGGAAATATATCCAAGATTTACTGGGATTTAATGGAAATTCATTTCCAGGTCTGCGTGTAAACCCTTTTTAATAGAAAAAAAATATTACCCGAACCAGCCCTCCATTTATTAGACATTAGAAGTCGAGACAAGCGTAGAGTTTGGGAAATTAATTTCCTTTTGTTATGGCGTGCCGTTATGTTACCAATTCTCCCACCAGACTTTTCCTCTTGGAAATGGAGAAAAGAAAAATAGGGAGCATTAAATCATGTCCTACCTTGTTCCTGTGTCTTGAATATAGATTTTTGAATTAAGTGAGAATAAGTTGAACTGAAATCTCGAACCGTATGACTCTTTGAAGAAAGTGCATGTCTATATATAGGCACGTGGGGTTAGAGGTTATGTCTAGTTATTATGTGTGATACGGTGTGGAGGGAATGCTCCAGCTCTGTATAGAGACGTCTCGAGAAACATATTACGTTGCGTAACCTTTCCTTTCACTCTAGCAAATTTCGAAGTGAAAGGCAAAGAACTAATTTTCTCTTTGGTTCTTAACGGTGGGGAACTCACCTTCCTTCTGCAGCTTGACACCGGAAGGGCATGAATGATGCCAAAAAAAGCATTCTGTTGCACTGCACGGTGAATTTTAAGCGCAAAATTTGCAAAATGGCTAAACAACATTTTCCTTATAGTAATTTTGCGCAATCTTTCTATTCTGCCAAGTCTTGAAGAACGATCCAACTGTGAACCTTAGATTGAAATTCGAATACATTCTCTTCCAAGTTCGCATACAGTTTCTTGTGTAAATTGAAAAATGTTATCATGCTATGCAGTGGAGTTTTTAAATTCTTAAATAGACACTTTGCGAAGTGCATCTTCGAAATTGCAGAGCAAATTCTTCGAAAAGGCATTCACATTGGACACTCTTTCAAAAAAATCTGCAAATATAAGAATTTAAGCTGGAATTACAAAAGTTTGCCTTAGTTTAACAGTTGAGATATCTAAATAGACACTTTGCGGATCTTTGCGTGCAACTTTTGTCAAAAGTTCGGCAATTGTGCGCTATCAGGTTAAACTTGGTCCAAAATAAGCTCATGCACAAATCAGATGGGCAAGTTTTGTTGAAATTTTAAAATAGCGACCTGTGGAACTGGGGTATGAAATTATAGACACGTTCCGAAGAGCTTTATCCATGTTTTAGTGCAAATTCTGAAATATCACTGTACTATGCTTGGCGTCATTTTAGACACTTTGATCTACGTTTAATACTTAAATCTAGAATGTTTTAATAAAATGCTTTAAGATCACGCTGGATCTCATTAGACTTTGGGCGTCTTTCAATAGACAGTTTGCGAACTTTTGCATGGAATTTTCAGCTCAGATTTCAGAATGTCGCTTAATTGAACGATACGATAAGCTCTAACGGTTACGACTTACGACATTCACGTGCATATCCAAGTGGTAGTCTGCACTTTGTTGATTCGCGAACGTTTTGAAATAGGCACTTTGCGCTGAATACTGTGTGATGTTCTAAGCAGTTCCTGTTCTGCCATTCTACCCGCTATTGCAAACTGAATCTGGAGAAACAGGCGCTAATTTCCTGTGAGTCCCTTTCTGGGCTAAATCTGAAGAAGCGAAAGCGAATAAAGTAAAGAAGAAAGAAGACGCGACCCGAAACCACAAAGGAATCAAAGAAGCATTTAATAAAGGGAAGTGTTCAAGTTTACATTGTGGAACTTCTTGTGGGTGAAAGGGAAAGAGCTATAGTATCCAAACGTCAGGAGGAACTATGCAAAATTGAATAATAGGGAAGATTAAGTTGGAACTTTTTCATTATAATCCATGAGACGTCTTTCCTTTTAATAAGGTTACATTGTTTGCCAAATTTCAAGACAGGAAATTGGATTTTGGACGGCTTTATGTAGTGTAAAAAGTGAAAACCTAATTCGGAATGCCCTCATTTTATTAGAAAAACCCTTCTACGGAAATTCTTGGAAAATATATGACTCTAACTTTTAACTCCCAAAGTGCCTAGTGCCTATTGTACGTGACCTGGAAAGATTTGGTGTAAAACTTCGTCTAATGCAAATTTGGTTAAACGCACTTATTGATATTTCAATAAATTAGGACGCTCGTGATATTTAAAATTTAGAAGGCATGTACTTTCTGGGCAGAACAAGACGAGTAGTGAGTGTTGAGGAACATCTGTTGAACAATGTGTTTGGTGTGGCTTATGGAAGATAAACACGGGATCCATGAACACGAAATGTAAAGCGATAAGGCACACTGACAGAGACTCAGAATTGAATTCAAAACTTCTCTCAGCTGGACTCTCAGTTTGGGAGATAGTCATTCCGTGACTCGACTCTGACTTGACTTTTCATTCCAATCCCAAACTCAAACTTGAAATGAAACTATACCAATTTTCGGTTAACCTATCACAAGCTTAAAATTTCCCAGTCGAGTTTGGAAATATCGACATTTTAGAAATTTGTGGCACAAACAGTTTGCATTCGAATTTCCACGCAGTTTACGTTCGAAGTTTGACACAAAAGGTAGTTTTGCATTCGAATTTTGAGACAAAAACAGTTTTGCGTTCTGACACAAAAGGCAGTTTTGCATTCGAATTTTGAGACAAGAACAGTTCTGCGTTCGAATTTTGACCTGAAGACCTTTGCATTCGAATTTTGACACAAAAATGTTTTGCATTCAAATTTGGACACAAAGCATTTTTGCATTAAAAACTTACTAAAAATAAAATAAAGCAAAGGCTATGTAATGTATTGGAAATTGGAACCATCAAAAAACGGACTGCGCAAAGTTCCCAAACCTAAAATTTTGCAGATTTTCATATTTTTGAAAAGTTGCGCAAATTGATTTGTACCGGTATCTCAGAATTTTGGATTTTATCGAGCTTCACCACTGAATCTGCTAGGCTCTATATTTGTTAGCTCATGATTCGCCTTTAGTTACGATTTTTTGCGTTTCCTAACAACCAGGATTTTGAACCTCTACATTGACTGCTAGTTCGAACTTAAAACGCATCTCATGGCTATCCCTATAATCTCCAAACTTCCAAACGCATCCTCTAGCCTAAATTCAAAGTTGGAGAAGGGCAGTGGTATTGGGCATGGGTCTGTGGCCGTGCAGCCGGTAATGTTCATCTACGAATGTTTGAATGATGATGATGACGTTTGACGGTTGGAGAAGAACAATGATCCCATTGAGGGAATTCTGTCAATTCTCAAATCCTTATCTCTACTTCCATTTCAATTGTATGTATATTTATGTTAACCAAAGGAGGCAACCGGGAGTTGCAGTGTAGACACTTATGGATGCGTAATCCCTGGGCGCCATTTTATGAAACCATCGATGCCTGTTGAATGTTTGGTTTTGCAAATAGAATCTCAAGTTTTGTGCTTGTTTTGTTTGGCGTATAAAAATAAAGCTTCTTCTAAAATAAAATGGCTGCCAAAAACCGTGATTTGTGAGGCTGGTCAGATTGTCGGTTCTTTAATTAAACAATTTCGTGATAAAAAAAAAATCTTTTTAATTTTGCTAACAAAAACAGTGGTTTATGAGGCTGACCAACTTATCATAAGCCACACAGACGACAAGGGACGATAGCCGTCGTTCCAAATTCAAGATAGTCTTGATAAGCTTGTTTAGGGCATTTCCAGCTCAAACTGTCAAGGAGCGGAAGTTTAAAATGTCAAATAATGTGAAGAGACGAAAACGGAAATTAAATGAATCCCAGATTCCATCTCTTGAAATATTTTCATTTTATATTTTCTGGTCATGGCCAAGGCTACGTTCAAATTGTTCCTTTTTACCCCTCCAATTAAGGCCAGGGCAGGGAAGAAGGAAAAAGGGTGAAACGATTATTAGACGAACTGTGTATGTAATAGTTTAGGAAGAGGGATGACAGTGTTGGAATCCCAAGTAGTTTATTTCAATATAAATATAAATAAAGTTGAACTTGAGCATTGAGGAGTAGATAAACTGTCTCAGACACTGAAGTGACTCAGACGGGATTTCGTTAATGGACTTCATATTTCACTCCTTCACCCTTTAACTGCTTATAAGATGCGTTCGGTCGAGACGTTTAGAAGGGTTGCAGTGCAGCTTGCAGCATTGTATCAGTGGACCATATCAGTGGTTTGGTTTGGGTTCTGCCTCCGGTTCGAGGGTGCAGCTATCTATTCAGCCTCGAGCGAATAAAATTCAATGAATTTATTCAATGTGGCAGCTTCGGCACGTTTACTTTTGGGATTTTTGATATCGAATCTTCGTCTGTCTTATGGGTATCTGGCATATAAGTAATAGCATAAGATTTAGAAATCTGAGGATTGTTGAGGATTTTGTTCAGAAATGCACGTTCTGCCTGCTTAGTTTTAAATAATGCAACTAACGTTACTGAGTTTGAATTTATTTAGGGGGGAAATATGCGGGGAATCTACGGGGTAATTAACTTAAGACATATTGAAACTTCTGTAACAGATTTTCAATTTTCAAGCCATATTCAAGAAATGTCTCTTGATTTGGGGCAATGGTATTTAAATCAATCCTTTGGAATTTTAAAATTCCTTAAAATTTAGTCTTCAAAGCAGCTTTCTCTGCTACACAGGGTCACGTCGTTGACCTCTTGCAGCAGGTCAAACTTTCCCCATGCTGTGGTAAGCACGTGCATGGCGACAGATTTGAAACATTTTTAATTCCTTAACAAGACACTATTTTTTTCTTACTTTATGAGTGCCACCTTCTGCTACACAAGCAAGTACATTTGGCTGAACTCAAATAGCAGGTCAAGGTTTCTCCATGCTCTAGCACGGACGTGCCTGACACCAAATTGAAAGATTAATATTTCCTTAACAAAAGGCCTATTTTTATAAAAAATTCGAATGAACCATCTTCAGCAAAGCAAATATACATGGGTTACCGTTACCTGAACTCATGTAGCAGGTTAAACTTCCCAATGCTTGTGCACGTACGCATATGGCGCTGAATTTGAAATATTAATATTTCCTTAAGAAAAACTGAAAGATTCCCCTAATCATACAGCACTTAGCACAGCATATAAATAAAGAACCGGAAACTATCCCTGAATCTGTAAATTAGGTTAGAACGAAGGATACGAAAGGCGTCCGCCATGCGTCAGGAAGGAAGAAGATTCTTAATAGCGGGACCGTCTTCTGAGATAAGGTAATGCATCCGAACATATCCGCTCTACAGCATCCTCTCGTAATAACTATAAATACTCAAGTGTCACCCTATGCTGAGTAAATCATAGCATTATAGTCTCATCCACGTTCCTATCTAAAAATATGGATATACTATCATTTCATTTCCTTCAAAAAGCCTCACCGAACTTATCTCTACTTTGTATTTGGATATCACGGAAGAAGGGCGCTGGAGGGCGAGAAGTCAATTTCCTCTTAAGAGGAAATAGCATTTAAGCCTTGGCGTCGTGTTCCGTTCCGTAGTCCTATCGGAACAACTTCTTGGTGCCTTGAATTTTGAAGGTATATAGGGCTATGGGCTGAAACATACATTATGTCAACGCTCAGCTCGCTTCCCCAATCTAAATCGCTCGACGACATTTGAAAGGGGACCTCTCTTTTTTAACTGAACCTCTGATCACTATCGTTTTGAAGTGCATCATGCAATAACTCACGACGATCCGTGCACTGCACATATGTAGTGTACTAGGCTTCAACCCTTATTCGATTCATTGAGTCTTTTGAATGAAAATTCTTTATGCACTAGCATTAATCAAAATATTTTAAACGTGGTTAACGAATGTGTTGATCCGCACTAGCCAAATACGTACGGAGGGTGGGCCGGACTTTCTATCTCCATTTTGAAAGACCTGCGTGCATCTTCAAGGTCATTTTTAAGATTTAGAATTTTTGTAAAAATGCAAACATGAATTGTACCTAAACGTTAAAAAATGGATTAGCGGGAATTCTGAGCCCATCTGACCCGTTGCCATGGCAATACACATCGAACATTGAATCCAAACGAAGCCATCAAAATTGGACCCCATAATCAAATCCATCCCCTTAAATTGCACTAAACTTTCCGATTACAGGGTTCAGACTCGAATAATGACCTAGGCATCTGGCTCAATTTCGACGCCTATATTTTGATAAATATAGCCTCACTCAAGGGTTGGTTAGGTACTCGACCATGAGTGCTTGGCATTTTAGCCAGTTATAATGCAGGACATGGAATGGGCATCATCTGTACAGAAAGCGAATGTGAACACGTGTATTTAAGAGAGAGAGCGAATAAAATTGCATTGTACTAGTTTTAATCTGTAATCTTGT
This sequence comes from Ceratophysella scotica, assembly GCA_034694025.1. Classification (NCBI taxonomy): domain Eukaryota; kingdom Metazoa; phylum Arthropoda; class Collembola; order Poduromorpha; family Hypogastruridae; genus Ceratophysella; species Ceratophysella scotica. The sequence continues at coordinate 1,149 of JAQFXZ010002158.1, read as the reverse complement.
GACTAATGCAAAAGAAGTCAAAAAGAGTTCACTTTTTAAGCGGCTTGTTGTAATAAATAACCATGAGTTTTAGCAATCTTATTAGCCATAAACCATTACCCATTCGCATCCGTTTCGCTTCGCATCGCAAGTAAAAAGAAGCGTGATTCACTTACAAGTGTTTTTGTGAGGGAAATACTCATGCAAGGTTTCAATGAACCGAAAGAGCAGAATGACAAGATTTCACATAATCTGGACCTTGTAGTGAGTCATTTGGAGCAAAAAAAACAGGTACCTGCAATCTGCAATGAAATTCAGACCAATTTAAAGCAGAAGTGCAGGCGACGTATCTCCTATCACCCACCACGCTATGCACATCCGCTGAAGATTGTAGTTCTGTTTTACACGAACTTTTCTTACTTAGGCAATAGAATTGTCCGATGTTTTGAAAATTCTGGGGCCTAATTCGAAGAACTGCGGGCAACGGGCAACAACTGACAGCGTAGTTTTTGATTTTTCAAATTTTCTCATTATATTTTAAATCGTTTTTCGAATTTTCGACGGAATTTACGTATTACATTTGCGTCAACGATTTTGCCAGGCAAACGTTACAATTTACAATGAATTTTTGGCACCACAATTCTTCCTATGTTCTCCTAAATTTTCACCGTTGCTATGACCTTTATTCCATGGCAACGGAATGCTAAATATGCATTTTACTTTAAAATGTCTGAAAATTGGCCTTAAATTGGTTAAAAACTTGAAATTATTCCAAAAGATAAATGAATGCCATTGCTTTGAAAATTCTTCCAAGGTTCTCTTCAATTGTTCCGGTTGCTATGAGCATTCTTTCATGTCAACGTAATGCAAACTATTAAATATATTTTTAAAACGTCCTAAATGGCTTTAAATTGGTTTTTAAAATAAATTGGAAATTATTCCAAAAATAGAATTCTTGCCGTTGCTATGACCATCTATCCATTTCAACGTGATGCGATGCGTATGCAATTTGTTTTAAAAATTAAAAATGACATTAAATTTTTTCCGATGTTTTTAAAATGTTTCAACATTCGACAATTGACAATATTTTAATAAAAAATGTCTCTGAAAAAGAGACGAAATCTTCCTTCGTGGAGCCCTCAATAACTACAAAACAAGTAGGTATCCAAA
>JAQFXZ010002157.1:0-10113 GCA_034694025.1 Ceratophysella scotica | reverse complement strand
TCACACAAAAATTTACGAAGAATACGAAGTTTTACGAACTTACGACGAATACGACGCCACTCGTGAGAAGCCTCATTGTAAATATTTTAATATGACAATATTTTTATATTCCGTCAGACAAAAGGATTTCCAGCATCAGTGGCTGAGATGCAGAGCCTCCGTTGGCTGCGATTGGATAAGACTGAATTGGAGACTGTACCACAGGAACTTGCATATCTTCAGAAATTGGAGCATGTTTCATTGAGGAGAAATAACCTGGTGAAAGTGTTTGGAGAGCTCACGTCCCTCCCCTGTCTCCGAACGATAAATCTTCGACACAACAAGTTGAAGAGCTCCGGGATACCCACCGAACTGTTTGACCTTGAGGACTTGACTACGTTGGACTTAAGTTGGAATAATCTAAAGGAATTGCCGCAAGGCTTGGAGAAGGCAAAATCTCTCTTAGTATTGAATTTGAGCCACAACAGGTATTTGGGTTTATCCAAAATTTCGATCAAACCTGGATGGAACATCAACTATGGTGCATGTTTTTTTTTTATTAATGTAGTATTGATGCCATCCCGGGAAATATCCTGATGAACCTTGTGGATTTGATTCATTTGGATTTGAGCGAAAACCGACTCGAAACACTCCCTCCCCAAACCAGAAGACTGGTGAACTTACAAACATTAGTTCTGAATGATAATCCCTTGGCGCTGTTCCAGTTCAGGTAGAGACAAGAACTAGAGGCTATCTGTTGAACTCGTTTAAATTCCAAATGTGGTATATACTTTTAGCAAATATTCCTCTTAAAAATATTTCCAGGCAGCTCCCCTCACTAGTCGCATTAGAAACGTTGTATATGCGAAACACACAACGATCTTTAGCAAATATTCCAACGAACTTGGAAGCCCTGACAAGACTAGCGGATCTGGATTTGAGCAGAAATGGACTCACGAAGATCCCAGACGGGTTGTTCACTTTGCCTTCCTTAAAAAGACTCAATCTAAGTGAAAATCAACTGAAGGAGATATCGATAGCGATTGGTATGTGAGCTGTAGTGAAAATAATCGTATCTTGCCATCATTACACAACAACCGATATAAATTAAGATATGTTTGGTTAGACAATTGGGCGAAACTAGAAGTTCTGAATTTAAGCCGAAACGAAATCACAAGTCTTCCAGCATCTTTATGCAAGATATTTACCCTTCGAAGACTTCTTGTCAATGGAAACAAACTTGATTTTGAGGGAATTCCATCGGGAATAGGGAAGCTAGGATACCTTCAAGTTTTTTCTGCTGCAAATAATCAGCTTGAAATGATCCCGGAAGGACTTTGCCGATGTGGCTCGCTGAAGAAGCTTATGTTGAATGGGAATCGATTGATAACTCTTCCTGACGCAATTCATCTTTTGACCGATTTAGAAGTCCTTGATTTGAAAGATAATCCAGATTTAGTCATGCCGCCCAAGCCAACAGAGGCAGTGATTTCTGGACGAGATGTACGTTTCTACAACATCGACTTTTCGCTTCAGAATCAACTGAGATTGGCTGGAGCAATTCTGCCGCCGCAACCTGTTCAAGGTAATAGTACTATGGGTGTACTGGAATCCGTCCAAAGGCACTAAAAGTAGTTAAGCTTAGGTAAATGAAATCAGTCCCAATGATCTGAGAAGAATCTGCCTTTCCAGTTCGGATTTAAAGAAAAAAGTCAGATTCTCTGCACAGCAAAAGTACTGAGCTAGCCTCAAAGTCTCACTGGTTGGATTCGCTTCTCTCTCCTTGTGCAAAGTTGACACCTCTCTAGCATTCCTTAGACTTAGAATCGAATTCAAAATAGCGCTATTCAGTTATTGATATATGATAAACTTGGTGGCATCTTATTGCACATCCAGTGGGTAAGATGGACTCACAGTAGATGCGTGACTTCCTGTGTCTCGATTCTCGGGAATGACCTTCTTCATTCTCTTTCTTAGCTCCGAGTAAAGATCCAATTGCCAGGAAGCTTCGGCTCAGGCGCCGTGTTGGAGGAGAAGCAGACACAGCTCAAGCAAAAGTATTGAAGGGAATGAAAGATGTAGCCAAAGACAAGGACAACAAAAACTTGAATGAAATAAAGAATGATCCCTTGAAGCCAAAGAGGTAAGTTGATTCTTGGAAATTCACCCTGTTTGCTGTTTATGTCCAGTCCAGCGTGTTTCGTGATAGTCATAGTGCAATGTTTTGTACTACCATAAGCGTTGCATATTCTGAATTAGATGGGACGAAACACTAGAGAAACCACCGTTGGACTACTCCGAATTTTTTGATGAGGATGTCGGTCAAATTCCTGGTTTGGCTATTTGGGAGATTGAAAACTTTTTACCGAATCAATTAGAAGAGAGCGCTCATGGAAAGTTCTATGAGGGTGATTGCTACATCGTGCTCCAAACCTTTCTGGATCCCAATAACGCACTGGATTGGAAAATCTACTTTTGGATTGGTTCAAAAGCAACGGTATGTATTGTATAACTTTACTTTCTACCTAACTGAATATCGTTTGGGTGCGGGTGGAATCAAGCAGATTTGCAACATCAAACTACATAGCAGGTTGTATTGTGTGCGATTTAGTTGGACAAACGTGCATGTGCGGCGATTCATGCTGTGAACCTACGGAATTACCTCGGAGCACAATGCCGGACAGGTAGAGAAGAGCAAGCCGATGAGTCTCAAGAGTTTCTAGCTACTTTTGAATCCGGAATAACATATATTGAAGGCGGAAGAACTCCAAGTGGATTTTTTACAGTTGACGAAATGGTATGGTAGATGGTAGTCATTGTGTCATTGTTTGAATGCTACTTAACTTACTGCAAGAATTTAGCATGAATGAACTGAGGGTTCAGATCAGGAATCCTAATGTGACAAGTCTATTTTGTATATTTGTAGGAATACATGACAAGATTGTACAGGGTTCATGGGCAGGGTTCTTCTATTACTCTGGAGCCAGTTGTAGTGCAATATGAGTCCCTCGACCCACGCTATGTGTTTGTACTGGACGAAGGCTTAAAGATTTTTGTTTGGTTTGGGAAGAAATCCAAGAGCACTTTGAGACCAAAGGCAAGGTATGTCAGCAAAGCAAAGTGTTTGGCACTGAACACTGAATACCGCAATAGTCATATCTTATATTCGTTTCGTAAGTAGTTAAAAGTCTATCTATGAATTTGGATAAGCTACAAATACAAGGACTGAATGACGACGCGATGCCTTGATCCACATATTTTTTAAATAGGCAACATGAAAAAAATATGGCGACAAATTAGAAAAGTAATAATTCGAAATATGTTCCTGGATGATTTGATATATAAATAGGTCGATACCTTTGCAGTTTTGGTGGCGATCTTGACTCGTTTCGTTTACTTAAATTTTATTCGTGCAGAAATAATACACAAAATACTATGTGTCGAGTTTAGATTGCTGGCTGAGAAGATGAACAAGGAAGAACGAAAGAATATGGGCGAGATTTTTGTTTTCAACGAAGGTCAAGAGTTGACTGAATTCTGGAAAGCACTATGTGGAGCAAATGAGAAACCCGCCGCACAGATCCAGGTGTGTACATTTCCTTGAACTTAGTTTAAGACCATCTGCAAGTGAAAGAGACCATTGAGAATTGAGAATATTTTAATTCTGACCACATATAGATAATACGTATGTGTGTGTCACAAGTGCGAGTTGACCTAACATCTACGATTTACATACTAATCTCAAACTATAGCCTTACCCGTAGCGAATTGGAGAATTTTGAAGGCGGCATCGGTAGGAAATACAGTCTGGACAACGTCCGATACCACAGATTGTGCGGCAGCGACTCTCAGCCCAAATCCGTTCTTTCTCCAAGTCTCGCTTAGTCGTATAATTGCAGTCGCAGCCCGAGTTCCTTGTCTTGACGCAGCATGGTGCTGAGTAGCAACATCCACCGGCCGCTGAGCATTCCATTTGTGCTCGATTCACCAAATGGATAAATGCTGGCGAAAACATGGGATGACGTGTGAGCTTGAGTTCACTGTTGGGCATTGGACACCCAGGGTCATCTTCGTTGATGTCACAGGATGTTGGATAGCAACAGGTCCAGCTGACTCTTTTCACTGGACAGCGACAGGGGTTCTTGTCGGGATGGGAGAAGGAGTGGGGCATTTTGGAAGTAATTTAACTAGAGAATTTGGAATTTCAATTTGGAACAGGACCGGAGTACTGTACTACTCGATCGCTGTTCTGAATACTCTTAGGAAGGATGAATAACTGAAATTGTGAGTTGTGAGCAAACAGTAGCGCGAAAATTCACTAGAGCATTGTTGATTCTAGAACGATTTGGTCAACAAAACAATGCATGTGGTTGTGGTTACCACAGTAGTGCAAAAACATATCATACCATCGCAAATGTCGAATTCAATTTTGTTGTATATTTATTAGGCTATATTCGGTGATGAGAAAGTATCTCAACAGTAATTTTGGTAGCACATGAGCTGGTGACTAGTAATTTGGAGGCTATGAATGTTAATGTTACCAGTTCATTACTATGGAATTCGAACCGTTAACTCGAAGTTGCTTGAATGCTATCCATCCTTATCCTTGTCCAATTCTAATATTGATGAGGAGGAATCACTAGTCTTTCTTTCAACAGGAGTTTTAATCGTATTTTGATTTTGTGCTTCCGATGATGTTGTTGGACCTTGTGAATCTTTGACGATCGTGAGAGGTGCAATCGAAGGCGGATCTGTTTCTCGTGCTGGCTTAGATTCCGAATTTTGATTACCAGCAGGTCTCATTGGCGAGTGAAAGATGGGAGCAAGTCTCTTCTTACGAACTCCAGTCTTTGAAGCCTTTGCAGTCACGTTGCTGGCCATTGTTCTATTGAACTTTTCACTCCGCAATGCTTTGTGTTCAGATTGATTCATAGAATTACTACCAACAACTAGTGCGGAATCCTTCGTGTCTGGATTCTCAGCGAACTCACGGCTGATATCCCATGCCGGCTTATGAATTGGTTTACTCCCCGGTGGAGCACACATTCTGAAATCACAAGGCGCCTTTCGTTCCCAATGAGATGGAGCATATGTGTGACAAGGGCATGGCTTCAGATCGTCTCGCATATAAGTTTGGATGCCAGCTGCTGTGGCCATGTATAGCGATGGACAAGTACAGAGTGGTCCGTGGCCACAACTTGAAGGGACACTTGGGAAAAAGTTCGAATTGATAGTTGAGGAGAACATCTCATCGACACTTTTGTTCACTCGTCGCTTCGGGAATCGTCTGGCGTTAGTTCGAGTTAATTCTTCACAACATTTGCGGCTTTCCATCCGATAATGGATACATCTGGTACAGGTACATTTGGCTCCATGGAGAGCTCGCATGATCCGAGTTCTGTCGTGACAGTCGCACATTATACCTTTTTTCTCCTTTGGAGCACAATAACGAGAGAATCCTGGACAGTTTTCGTCACCTTCGTTTTCCTCGTCACACTCTACTAGGCGCTTCATCTTGTAGTAATCTCGGTTTGGACACTTGAGTGCTCGTCGTTCACAAAGTGTACATTCGCAATCGGGATAATGATCACCAAGAGCTAGCGGTCGACATCGACGACATATCTGGCAATCACAGGGGAACTTGCATGAAGTTTGTGACTGGTACTGAGTTAGGGCTTCAAGATTTATGCTAAATAGCATATCAGAACAGTTTTTTCCACAATAGCCACAAAAATCCACCAAGCGCAACTTATCTTCATCCTTTCTAGCTTGTTCGTTTTCTCTGTATGCACATCCACAATCCTTACAAATGATTAGATGATTCAACTTTGAACAGCAAGGATCCCACGGTGGTTTGCGTCTTCTCTCATTCGAACATTTCTTACTAATAATAGAGTTGCGTTTTGTAGTCTCGTTATTCTTGGCTTCGTCATCTTGTAGGGACATGTTGAGTGAAGGAGGCTCGAAGGAAACTGACTGCAATGATCAAGTGTATTTTAAATAATTTGCTAAAACGAGACATTGACATTACTCTATTTCAAGTGCTTTTTTTAAGTGGTAGCGGTACCATTGGCGTCGGAGATTTATGTCTGAACTGTTACATAGGCTAATTTTGTTGAATTTTAGGGTTGTTAACAGATTTTTACTAGAATTTTGAATTCTGGATAGTCATCTCGTCAATCAAGGATGACTATGCTAATCCAGTTCAATTTGATGCATTCGATAGGTAATTTCACCGGAGAATCATGATGGTTTACACAGTAGAGTAATTTAGTATACTTACAGATAATGCACTCCGTGGTTTGATATTCATCATTGCTCTATCAAACAATGCCCGCAGTTGCTATAACGGTCTGTCAGTGGATTTAAAGTCATTTCAAGACTGAAAATGGTTAATAATGATAATGCTAAAAATATTTTCATATTGTTTTTAGGAACATGTTCCTGTCGACTATCAACTAATACAACCTCGTTTGTATCAAGTTGGTCTTGGAATGGGTTATTTGGAGCTACCGCAAGTAGAAGTACCACATAACAAATTGACACCGGACCTGCTCCAAACTAAAAATGTTTACATCATCGATTGTCTTTCCGATGTATTTGTTTGGTAAGAATTGTAGCAACAGTATAATACCTGAAATATTAGGAATTACGCATCGTTCGTTGCACTAATGGTGATTCGTTTTCATAAATCATATTTCAGGATTGGGAAGAAATCTACCCGTCTAGTTCGAGCTGCGTCCTTGAAGTTGTCTCAAGAGCTGTTTCAAATGATTCAAAGACCGGAAGGCTACTCTCTCGTAACACGCGTTCAAGAGGGATCAGAGAACCAAGTTTTTAAATCGAAATTCAGTCAATGGGATGACGTAATTGCTGTCGATTTTACGCGAACTGCCGAATCCGTTGCTCGCACTGGAGCTGACTTGTCTAAATGGGCAGAGAAACAGGAAACGAAAGCTGACTTGTCTGCACTATTTGCACCGAGGCAGTCTTCAGTTGGAGAGTTGGAAGCGAATCAACTAATTGATGATTGGAACGAAGACCTGGAAGCCATGGAATCCTTTGTACTGGAAGGGAGAAAGTTTGTACGATTACCCGAAGACGAACACGGGATTTTCTACACTGCTGATTGCTACGTATTTCTCTGTCGATACTGGATTCCAGTTGAGAATCCGGACGATGAAGATGCTGAGAGTCTGGAAGAAGATTTCCAGTGTGTCGTGTACTTCTGGCAGGGGCGAGATGCGGGCAATATGGGTTGGCTGACCTTCACTTTCAGGTAAGTCCTTGTTGGAAGCTCTAAATTTTTTGCGTCAAATTGACCAAATATATTTGCCCGAGACTTTCTCACCGAAATACTGTTTGTGCATACTGAAATAGAAATAGTGCATACTGACTGCTGACCAAAAACTTTTAATCGAACTATTAGTGCTATACACGGATTCGTGGATATCCCATTTCAATTACATGTTATTTGAAATTGTTTGCCTTGTTCAATTGTGTCATTGCCTGGAACTTCAGCCTATTCTGGTGGATTGTGAATCATGGGTTTCCTGTATTGTATTTTGTGCCAATATGTTTGGAACTTCCGTTAATACTAGCGACAGCAACTTCTTTGAGTTCCCATTTATTCGGTGTCTTTGGTTTGAGATTTCAGTTAATTCTGTTGATATTCTAGCACTTGCCATTTTGGGGAATTCAGCCTTGAGGCAAAAAATTTTGGTCAGAGTGACACACGGTCAATTTTGGTTTGAATCAAAGAAATTACAAGTCAGTATTTGTATATTGTTTCCAATGTCGGTTCGAATAGCCTGCAGAAGAAGTTCGAGTCATTGTTTGGCGATAAGCTTGAAGTGGTTCGCACTCATCAGCAACAGGAATCATTTAAGTTCTTGTCCCATTTAAAAAAGAAAATGCTCATCAAAACCGGTAAACGGGGATCACCACCAAACGAAGTTGAGCTCTACCATTTAAGGTCAAATGGATTCTCTTCTCTATGCACTCGCACCATTCAACTGCAGGCGGATGCATCGCTTCTAAATTCGACTTTTTGGTAAGAATCTTGAACCTTGATGCTCGTTCACATATATATCACATGCCACACGTGCATTTCCCAATAGTGTAGAGTTGATAATCAGTAATACAGTAATTAAATAAGTACCTCTTTTCTCTTATCTGTTCTCAGCTACATTTTGAAAGTTGCATTTGACAAAGAAGGAAACAATGGAATTGTCTACGTATGGATTGGAGAGAAGTCAAGTGAGGAAGAGGGCAGGCTTGCCGAAGAAATTGCGACAACGTATTTTAACCCGGTATGTCTAAAACACACACTACACCATGTGTCATACGAGAACGACTTCGGTGTGGTGATTTAGCTACAGAAACCTTCGAAATATGCTGAACTGAACCACATATTGATATCTACTTTCAGGAGAAATTCAGTTTACAAATTCTGAACGAGGGAGAAGAGCCAGAGAACTTCTTCTGGGTTGGGCTAGGTGGAAGAAAGGATTATGAGAAGTCAGCGGATTGGATGAACTACACCAGACTCTTTCGATGTTCCAATGAGAAGGGATATTTTATTATATCTGAAAAGTGCTCAGATTTCTGTCAAGATGATCTAGCAGATGATGACATCATGATTCTTGACAGCGGTGAGCAAGTTTTCCTCTGGTTGGGCCCCAATTCCTCTGAAGTGGAAGTAAAATTGGCCTACAAGTCGGCTCAAGTGTATATTCAGCATTTACGAGCGAAACAACCAGAACGACCCAGAAAATTATTCGCTTCACTCAAAGGACGAGAAAGCAAGAAGTTTACGAAGCTGTTTCATGGCTTTTCGCATCACAAAAAGGCACCAGAATAAGGCATACGAACTCCAGTACGGTTTCTGTATTTGGAATTGAATTGCGTTTCGTTTCATGTTCTATCGCTACTAATGGGCGATGTCCTATAATTTGAAAATTACGTTTGTTAATTTTAGTAGTTACTAGTTTTTACCAGGATATATACTTCGATAATAAGTGCGACCATTCGACACAGCCATGTTTGCAAAGTGAAGGATTTTAACTTTCTCCGGTGTGTTTGTATTTATTGAATAACACATTTTTAGTAGTAAACACAATATGAAATATTACACCTAGATCTAATGTAACTGACAAGCGCGAATCATTATAAATTGTGACAGAATAAAGAGTGGCGACATAACTTCTGAGTAATCGAACATTTCCGGTTCAACTAGTTTCCAACAAAGAAGAAGTTGGAAAATAAAAACTAATTTCAACTGACACAGACTCCATGCTGTTCGTAATGTGGCCGCTCTGGATTTCTTACCTAAATACATCCGAATAAAAACGGTGACTATAAAATATGAATTTAGTGCATCTGCCACAAACAATGGAGAAAACACAATCCACCAGGACATGTCAACCGTCACTCCATCGCATTTTAGACTTAAGAGTACACTAAAGATTGAAATTGACACCATCCAAATTAGTATTTCGTACGCAGTGATGCCGAGCCACTGCCCGATTTCCTGGAGTGTGAAGAGCATATTTGGCGAAATAGTTCTGTTGTTATGATGGGAGCTTCACGGTACGGAATAAATGAATCGTAATTGAGGAAATATTTCGTACGTTGTAGGAGGGCGGAGTCACATCATCCTGAGGAATTAGATCATCTAAAGCACAAATCACAAATACAATCAGTAATCAGTAGTTGTGTGGAGAAGAGCTGGCAAACTTGCAAACACTTTGTAGGCATACGAAGTGAAACCATACTGCACCTACCAATCAGCTTCACAGTTGAAGTTGTTGAGGAGAAATCAAGCGTGCCTTGATAGAATTGCTTCAACTCGAGGGCAACATTAAGCGCTCGGGGAATTGCAGCTCCTAATCCATGCAAAAATACTTCGGTCGTATCACCATCCAGGAGAGTTTTGCATTTTTGTAGTTGAGCCTGAAAGTAGCAGGACAGGTGGAAATAAGTTAGTATTTATTATCCACTCAATATCACTTTCCTGTCCAACGTCCAACATCCAAATATTTGGTAAATTGACAGCCAATGCCTAAAAGATTAGCTATGGATGGATGGTACTTATTACTGCTATTTTAAAGCACAAAATATCATATAAGTTTT
>JAQFXZ010002156.1:0-10118 GCA_034694025.1 Ceratophysella scotica | reverse complement strand
AGGCTAAAACCCGCTTAAGGCCGTCAGCCTTCAGCCCTCAGCCTTCACTGGATTTGGCAGGAAGCCATCGCGCCTTAACGATTTGAGTAGATTTTTTCAACAATTGAGAGCTGCCTTCGCACTCGCCTTCACCGACCTTTGCCTTCACGTATTTTTTATTTTTTAAGAAATATCGTGAGTGCGAGTGCAGTTTGCCCTTGCCCATCTATGATATGCATTCCATTTAGGTAATCAACTTTGAAATTAGCTCATGCGGAGTTTTTATAATCTTTAGCCTACCGCTTGCATAAGGAACTCGGTGTTCCGTATGCCACTTCTCATACGGACTTTGCACGAATCCATTCCTATTCTCACCCCTCGAGTAATCCTGACTACTGTATTGAGATCAAGCCGAAACAAGGATGGTTGTCCAACATGAGTTTGACAGGAGAGTCAACCTTGTGCACATTTTGTCTCAATCAGTACCTTAAGGTACAGCAATTTGATAATATAATTTACGTCTTGATTTGAAATTCATTGTATGCTACTAACTGTTCTTTTTATTGCAGCTGAGTACTTCAAAAATCACAAGTCGTTCAAATTATTGCCCCTTGGATCTTTTCTCTGGGTAATTTAAATGGGCAACACTAAATTACGAAAATTCTTTATTTACTTCCATCGTTTTAATTCACATAATTTGTTTTTATAGTGAACCGCGTCGAATGGTTCGATCTGTGATGGCTTTGGTTAAGAATCCTCAGAATAACTTCCGCATATTTCGTGTAAGCCTCATTTCTCATTCGTAGAATATTTGTTGTTTCCTATTTTAGTTTTCCATTAATTTGATTTCGTATAATTGTAGGACGGAGTGCTAGTGTACGGTGACAACCAGTCTGAATCTCTGGGATCAATTCTTCAGGAATGGGTCTCTCCTCATGTGAGTGCTGATTCGGCTTCAGTTCCTCCGTCACCTAGGTAAGAGAACTGACTGTGACATCCGGCTTGTTCGCAAAATTCGAGAAAAAAAATGCTTTTCGTGTAGATTTGAGAAATGAATTGTAGGATTTTTTGTAGCGGCAATCTATATTTTTTGCTTACATTATTTTTAATTGTATTTCAATTGTATTACGAGGGTTGTTTCTATAATTTTCACAACTTGAAAAATTGTAAAACAGACAAGAATTAGAGAATGAAGGGCTGAAACTTTGAAACTCGCCACATTTAAAGTAGTATCTAACGAATTAGGTAAAAATATCCACATGAATCATTTTTATTACAATTTTAGATGAACCTGGCGTATTTTGCAGAGCATTTCTTGCTGCAGTATCTTTATCTCGTAACACTTTTTTGTCAATTTTCTCCGCACTTGACCAAATATGGACTGCCTTGTTTCTGAAATCTCGTGAAACTTTTACAAGTTTAACGAGATTTTATGAAGTAGGACGGACGAAGTAATTTATTTTGTAATTTACCCAAAAGAGACTTTTTTCTTTGTTTTTTTTTTAACTGTGAAACAGAAATAACTGGACTTTCACTTATGATTTACCTAAGCATATTCTAATTGCATGGTCTTGACGGGAGCCTATCAACGAGTGCGGCAGTGTAGAAGAAAAGTAAAGAAAAAAAATAAGAAAATTGATCTGAAAAGAAAAAATATACTTCTCGACAAAAATTGTAATAAAAACTGTCTATATGGATATTTTTACCCAATTTTTATTTTTTCTGCAATGCTTATACTAAAAACTCGGGAACAGTACAAGCCGCATTTAGTTCTTTGCAGAGCGAGGTTCACCGTGTGTTGATATTTGGCTAGTTGCCTTCTTTTTCACTTCGCAACATTTTTTTAACGTGTTTAGACGTTCATTTCCCTGCACTTTTATGTGACAGGTCTTGCGTGTAATGTGTTTCGCACACGGAGCTGCTCCGTCTCTCGTAAACACGCAAAACCTGTCGCATAAAAGTGCACGTAAAAGAACGTTTAAACACGTTAAAAAATGTTACGAAGTGAAAAAGAAGGCAACTAGCCACATATAAACACACGGCGAACCTCTCTCTGTAAGGAACTAAATGCGGCTTGTCCTGTTCCCGAGTTTTTAGCATGAGGATTTAGCCGTAATCAAGTTTGTGTTACGCGTGCATGGAGTCAAAATCACAACTGTAATTGACATAATCCTATTGTATTGCACTACAGTGACCTCAGCAACATGCTATATCTCATCTGTACCGCTCTCCTCACACCTCAGCATCCCTGTACCGTAAACTGCGTGGAAGTAAACAATGAGATCTACAAAGAACTGAAGCGAGAGATTGAAGAACTCCTGAGTCATTCCAATGGAATCAAAGATCTGAAACCGATACCCGGTTGTGTTGGCAGCGTCCTTCCGCCCCTCATTCCCCGCGGATGTATTCTCTCCCGGATTCTGGGTGCTCAGCGGTTGGGTGTACGGGGAGAGAATGAAATCTACAAATTGTTCCGAAAGATCTGTCCACATCACAGTTCGAATCTAGACACGACAGAGGCCGAGTGTCCGAGTCGGAAATGTTTGGAAGAGGAAGTTTGGTTGGATGAAATTAGTGAATCTCAAATGAAGGTGACGGACGTGGAGGAAGTCCGTATTGAAGACTATCTACTCGCTGCAACGGCCAAGGACTGTTCCATCATGATGACCTTCTCTCGTTTATCCGAAGAGGAGCGACTGAAGAGTAGAAGACGAAGCGTCCCATCTTCCTCGGATTCGAATGACGGTTTCTTACTTATAGATGACATGTTTGGGTCTTGTTACAAATTACGTATTGGTGTAGCGGATTTGGATCCCAAACCCGTGACGTCTATTGCTCGTCACTACTTTCGAGATTTGGACATGAGTCGAGCTTTTGCGAGTCTCAATGAAGGTGCAGCTGACTCTACTTGTGATGACGATGAGTAATAAAATAACTTGAAGACGAGTATCTTTCCATGAAGCTATTTTTGAGTGACAAGTGACATGATGATCCGAGAAATTGAACGCTGTTGTATTTTATGTTTCATTTCAACCTTCAACTAACTTGAGGTGCTATCTGGAGCCTGTACAATAGAATTTATGAGAAAATTGTATATTTTAAACGGCTTTCTGAACAGGAACATCTCAAATCTTAATTTCCAGGATATATATACGTATATATGTAAATGAACAGATATTCCACTAACACTGAACTCTAGTGACTTTGTGCTTAGGAGAGAAATATTCGTCTGTATTGTTGCACTTTTTTGTATAGTATTGTACTTGTAGTACAATTATGTATACGAGTAGCACGTAGCACGTGTGATATATGAAAAGCAGTAAATCAACCTCATTCCAACATTCCTTCAATTCTTCGTAATTTTATTTCTCAGTATATTTTGTCATGATAAATTCGATTTCTTGAAGGCTCATATCACATTTAGAATACGCACTAATGACTATGACCTGACCACCCTAATCCCAGTTAACTCTGCCTAATATCTATTTTGCCCACTACCCGCCTGTCTATTGATATGTAAATCACTCCGTTGCTAGATTTGATACGTATTATGCATTATTTGATGATTGATGCTGTAGTTCGCTCTGAATTGGGCTGAATTGGTTGAGGAAAACCAAGCTGGTATTTCGTATTGGTATTGGTATTTCGCGTCCAGCGTTATCTCCAAGCGTTGCCCATTGTCGCCTTCAATTACCGTTGCCGTTGTTGTCTCTTAGTATCCCATTGAGTTCAACCCTTTTTCAATTTACGTTAGGTTAGGTTAGGTTTAAGCGTAAATAAAAAAAAATAAAGTTTGCGGTTGATTTACGAAGAGCTTAGCCTAACTGATGGAAAAATTGAAAAAAAAAGACGCGTAGGCAACGCTGGAGGCGACATAGCATAGGGTTTGGTTTACTTTGACAGCTATATTTATGCCTTTGCTCAAATGCACCCGAATTTGGCTAAATCTTAATCCCAGTCATCATCCTCGGAGATTCCGCCTGGACCTGAATCAACCGAGTCGTCGTTCAGTGGGATCGTTGATGCAATTTTCTGCATAATATCACCAAGCCCAGGTTGCTTCTTGTCATTCAGTCCCGAAATTCCCTGTAGAAAAGGTGTCAAGAGAAAATGATTAAATGCACAACATAAACTGTACATTATCTTATTCCTATGTCGCAATATTCATATTCTAAGGACTAGCACTCATTCCTTACTCGTCTCCTCATTGCTAAAGAGTTCTTCAAGTCAGCCATCATGTCCGATCCTCCACCCGCTCCCGCTGCCTTCTCCTTTTCTTCCTGCTTTTTCCGCCGTGTTTCCTGCCTTTTCTTCTGACCGGACAGCGCTTTGACCGAACCACCTGCCTCTCGGATGGCTGCCATTAGGGAAGATTGCAGATCGCTAGCTCCGCCTCCAACCAAATGCTTAGTGGATGGTGGAGCTGCAGCGGGTGTGGCCGCTGCAGTTGAAGCAGCTTGCATGGGAGGCGGCGGAGGTGGTGGCGGTGGAATGCCTCCTTGGAATTGAGAATGAATAAAATAAAATAATGCTTTTGTTGTTAAACGAATAAACTGAAGTGTCATACTCATACCTGAAGTAGGAATAGGCATCAGAGCACCCGGCACGGGCATAGGCGGAGGTGGTGGAATATTTGACACTGGGGCCATTGAAGACACAGTAGGAACAGGTAGAGCAGGTTTTATGGGTTCAGCAACAGTTGGAGTGGAAGTAGACGGTGTTTGGAGAGAAGAAATTGGATTTATCGGAGTTATCGGCGTGATCGTACTAGACAGAGATGTTCCCCATGAACTCGTAGAAGTGGATAAAGAAGCTGGCCTCTGAATTGGAAAGAGGGAACTCGCACTGTCCAACTGTGAAAAATCCAGAGTATCTGCCAAACCTAGTAAAATGAATGGGCTACTTTATGTTGTTCTTCAAATCAGTATACGAAGCTCATAAAATTAACTCGTGCGCGGCTTTGTTAGCCGAAGTCAGGCAAAAATAAATGAATTGGTCTGAAGCTTTCGGAACCGGTAAAAACAATAACTAAATTTACATGTCAGAAGAAAATTGTGGGAAAATATCTATTGAAACGATTTTCATTTCCATTTTCTTTTAAATTTGTTTTTTTTTTTTCATAAAATTCTCTTTGTTTTTGTGCCTATGTATTTTTCGTCAAACATTTCCACACGTGCGCGGATATAATATCTCATAGTCCCATTATTCTGGTAAAAGTTGCAAGAGATTTTACCCAATAATAGCACCTAATTTTTTTTTTGAAAATTTGACAGAACTGATTTACTTTTCTGTAATTTTTGAAAACCTATAAAACAGGAATATTTGTATGTAAATCTAGAAACAGCAGGCACATTCTAAGAAGTGTATTGTCTTCTCGGAGGCGCAATTAGGACAGAAATCAAGTAGACAAAAAGTTAAATGACATGACGTGACGTTACATGACTAAATTCTGAAAAGGCGACAAGATTTTTACCTAAATGTGTAATAGAAACTGACTTTATGGTGCTATATGGATATTTCTATCCAATTTTTCGCTGAAATTTAGTTTAGTTGTTGCTTTACCTGTGCAGAACGCTTTAGCTGGATTCACTCATTTTTGTCTGTTTTACAGCCTACGTATATCTAAGCCGCGCACGAATTAATGGAATGAGCCTCGTATTTTGAAAGCATCTGAATTTCTGGGAGTATAATACCGAATATAATGTAATTTGAAATTTGAAACTTCTACGCACCTGGCAAATCGGGCAGATGATCCGGAACATCAATATCCGGAATTTGAGCTAAGGATGGATTGTAGTAGAAATCATCCAACACTCCAGTGCCTCTCAAAGGATCAGTGTCCGATTCCGTGTCAGGTTTAGCCTCACTAGCTTTATTGTCTCGTAGTTCCGCTGCTTTACGAGCGATCTTACTTAGAACATTGGCTCCAGTGCGCTCAACAACTCGATAATTTTGATACCTGTCAATTATTGTGATTAAATTCGATATCAAAAACACTTCTAATAATTACTGAAACTGAGACGAAAGACTTACGGGTTCTCTGTAGTATTGAAGAGAAAAAAGGAATCAATGACACTGAGTTCTGGTGGAGGATGACCCAGTCCGGGTTCATATGCAGTTTCCAATTGAGCCAAATTACTCCCCTTCAAATAGTTGTAATCTCGTACTCTATAACTTTGAAGAACTTCATCTGGACTCTTAATTGGGACCTCGTACGCATTTCGCTGAGTCTTTATCCTGGCCATTGTTTCGTATGAGTCTGTGATGGTTCTCTGTGGTGGAAGAGCCTTGAGTGACAGGATTGGAAGGGATTTGATACGAAGTCCATCCGTCTGATGTCCAACTTCTTCTGGGAATTTGGCCGCAGACACAATTTGAAGAGCCTTTGTATTGGACTTGAGAGCTGTCACTTTCTCAGACACGACGGCCACACGAGCAGTGATAGAGGCGACAGTGGACTTCTGCTCGGCTATTCTGTTCCGAAGAGTACTGAAGATTTCGGTGGTTATGGCATTGAGATGGTCGAGGGCGGAAACAATCTCAAATATCACTTCCTCCTGATGACAATTCGTTGGTACGAGCTTCACCTGGTACTTCCCACCGCCTTCAACTCTCATTCTTATATTTCTTCTGGTGAAAGACAATGTCAACTCGAAACTCCAACTGCGAGCTGCATACACGGAGAGAATTACATTTTAATCTACATTCAAATCTAAAATTAGCTACACACATTACGGATTTCTATAGGATTTTTTAGATACCAACAACACCAAACACCAACCTGTTGTATCAATGCATGAAACCAATGGAGCAAAGTGCAATGTCAACTAAATTCTGACAATTTCAGGAAGATGTCAACAGACGACCGAGGTTTTAGTTTGCAATTACAGTTCTGGGCACAATACACAGCGTGGCAAACTGCCCTCAACTGGATGCATTGCATAGCTGTAGGTTGAAGTACGTTATCAGCTGTCAGCTGCTTACAAATACGCCTATTCATTGATATAGCCCATAGCCCAACAACACCGAGAAAATGCAGACTGGACTGGAATGTCCAATATAATTACGACACAACACAACAGACAACAGGGATTATGCGGATAGTTTGAGTTTGGCGGCGACTTTCCTTTTGGGGGCGTTTAGTAGTATGCCTAATTTTTGTAATGAGACGCAGCAACAAAACAAGCCTTTCGTTTTGAAAACAATAGGCAATTATGATTCTCCTCGGGGTAAATTAAACATAATCGTAAATGCAATACTTGTAGTTTTCAATTATTGACATTACATATAATTGTTCCAAAAACGTGTATCCTCAACTGGCCGAATTTTTTTCCCGAAACTCATTTCGTTGAATGCATAAGACCGAACTTCATTTTACCGACGTGTTTTATGTCCGAATATTTATTTGACCGAATTGAACGAAAATTAGGAAAAGAAAGTTCAGCATGTATTCTTAAATCTAAAGTCAACCCAAAATGAAGCCTAGAACTGTCTAATAACTCCGTCTACTGTGCACTGTCACTGTCTAATATTGTTGTGTAGAAAAATCTTGGTTTTGTTCTTCTAGGCTTTGTTGTGGGTTG
Source organism: Ceratophysella scotica (assembly GCA_034694025.1). Taxonomy (NCBI): domain Eukaryota; kingdom Metazoa; phylum Arthropoda; class Collembola; order Poduromorpha; family Hypogastruridae; genus Ceratophysella; species Ceratophysella scotica. The sequence continues at coordinate 2,556 of JAQFXZ010002156.1, read as the reverse complement.
ACTGTAGGTTTAAGAAAACATCCTCAACTTTTTTTTCTAAATTTTGTTCTATTCGGGCAAATAAATTTTCGAACAAAAAACACGTCGGTTATATGAAGTTTCGGTCTTATGCATTCGGGTAAGTAAATGAGTTGAGGGCAAGAAAATTGGGAGAGTTGAGGGTGAGGGTAGATCTTCCAAAAATTGACCGGACAAAAATACGGAACAAAAATGTATGTCTCAAACTAACTTGTGAATAGAAAGGCGACAACACATAATGCAAAGTTGATTGGTCTACGCGATGTACAATAAATACAACTAATTGGTTGATAGCCTTTTGCTGGACCTTGAACACCTCGCCGGACTTTTCCAACTCGCCGCAAAATCTGACCCACTCAGCTTTGACGCCATTTTGATTGACCTCCGATCGAATTTTGGGAAAAACAAACATGTTCGGAAAAGCTAAATGTAATTCAAGATAAATGCGGTATGAAGATTTTGTTGCTAGGCCTGATCACTGATATGCAAATGATTTGATATGGCATAGCCTTACTGTTTTCATCTCCTATCACTCGCATTTATCAAGCGAAACGAAGATTATGCAAGTCCTTAAAGCTTCAGAGTCAGAAGTCTGCATATCCATCGCTTTCTAAACTTCTCAGTTGGCTACAATTTACAAGAAGTCCATTCAGAAAGCCGCTAACATTTCCTAAGCGTTGACAATAAATTCAACAAGGATTTAGGCTGTGAAGCGGCTCCGTATTCGATTCGGTATACAAACATTGTAAACATTTAAATACATTCCGGTATGTACATTTTTCTTTTATTTTACTGCAGTGCTTCAGTTGATTTTTAGTACATGCATTTTAGTGCTTAATTTAGCATCCATGCCTTTTGAGTCTTTATGAACATTTAAGAGTAAGAAATATAACCTTCATATACCCTGTGCACAACTGAGAAGCAGTAGAGACTAAAAAATCTCGCCCAAGTGACCTGCTAAGGAAAAAATTATTATGGAAGTATCCATGTAGTATCTAACACAAGTTGACAGTTGTGATATAAATAAAAACATAACAAATAAAGATAAAGCAAATATTTTGCATGTATGTTTAACATGCCACAACAGCTGTGACTTCAGTCAACCTTAAAATCTAATTATGGGTATTTTGTTGATTGGCTATAGCTATAGCTGGAATCCAATATGTACAGGGTGTCTCAAAAGTAACGCAAACCTCTTCCAGCTTCACATAATCTCCTGTATTTTCCAACAACATATTTACCACAACCTAAACCAAGCTTCATTGGAATTACACTTTATGTGAAGTTAACATATACACCTGTCAATCTTAGGCGATAATAATAAAACTCAAGGGTGTAAGTGACTTTTGTGACATGCGGTGTCTCACGAGTGTATGTGTGCTTTTTATCGTACTAACCGACTGATGTACGTTAAGAGGTTTAAAACTCGGCCTTCAGGAAGGATCCTATCGAAGAGCTGCAGCACGGTTTGAATGTTCTGCAATTCTTCTCGAGTTCTGCTTTGAGAACAAATATATATACCGCGGAGTACCATACAGGTGTGTCTCTCTCGCGCCAATTCTTCGGTCGACGGTTGTTCAGCGGGACCAATCTGACCTGCCATAAATTTGCCAATTCGCGTTACTGAAGAACAACCCCGAACATCCAGCATGTCAAGTCTTGGTGCTAGTAGTTGTCCAAGAATAGTCTCAATCGACCGATCAGTAATCTGTAAAAATAAGAATAGGTGAATGCATTTTTAAAAACGCATCCTACATTATTGAGTGCACTACTGTTGTTGATCATCAAGAGCATCAAGAGGGGGCGGAATTAACCTTTAGTGTTGAATACTACTATAGAGGCGACATTTGCGTTATTTTTACAAATCCGACTTTATTTACTTTCAAAATGGAAGGAAAAGTGGAAGGAAGAAATGGCTTGCCCGCGAGAAATTCCAATATGAATCGCACGTGGCACGTGGCCTTGCTTCACTGCATAAGTCAGTCAGGCTCAGGCAGATGTTCATGTTTTTGACTAACGGATTGTGGCTGTCATGGTAGTTCAATTTAATAGAATCGAAAAATTAGGGTTGGATTCTTTGAACAGACGCGGAGCCGAAATGTCGCCTCTATATTGATATTCAGCAGTGCTGAATACTAATATAGCACTCTGAGGAATTAACATTCGAACATTTCTACGACTTCCAAATCTTTGCAGTTGAATTAATAAAATTCAGGGTGAGCACGACCCTTACTCAGCAAAATTCTCCAGCATGATCCTTTCCTTACAAAAATAGTACCATTTAATACACAAGGAACAAGACGTTACCATGTCCCCAATCTTCCTATCATTAAAAATCGTGAAATTCGGTAGGGACTTCACTCGGCCATATTTTCCGTAGAACCTAAGGGCATTGGACGAAATTCTTTGTTTTGACGGGGGGGGGGCGTAACGCGACAATTGGGCGGGGACAATTGCCCGGGCGACAATTGGGCGGGGACAATTGCCCGGGCGACAATTGCGCGGGGACAATTGCCCAGTGCGACAATTGCTCGGCGA
>JAQFXZ010002155.1:0-10118 GCA_034694025.1 Ceratophysella scotica | reverse complement strand
AATGTTATTTAAATCTTACCATCTTGAGTAGGCTCCATCCGAGTTAAATTCAAATTCAACCGGTCCTTCACTAAGGTCCTGCCACGGGTACTCAAGCAGTCTATAAATAGCCCTTTCTTCTCTCTGAGCACCAGATAACCAGGAAGTCCACCCCAGCCTTGCAACACTAGAAGCCGAGTTGACGCCAGAGTAAACGCCGCCATTATCATATTCTTCTCCAACATCCACAAAATTATGTCCCATCTCATGTCGCAGAACCACCGTTCCCGTACGACTGGATCTTGTTGAAATGACAAATTCCCCGCCAAGTCCGCCATAGAAATCATCATTCCCAATCAAACTCGGATAGTCACAAGCAGCTGAACCCGTGAGTCTGCAAATCTGTCGAGCATACGCAGTATTCCCAGGAAAGATGCCCCGAAGCTGTCCTGCCTCTCTGTACAATCCAAACGGAGTGTCTTCCGGTCTACCGCCATAACCTATTCCTGAGAAAACGCTCTCAACAAAAATTGCCCAAATGTTAAAAACGGGTAAGTAGGATTTAAAGGTTTCTCCTTCAAACATTTCCTGAGTCAAGCGTGTAATATCTGAAAAGAATTCTTCACGTTCTTCTAATGTGTAGCCATCTCCCATGAATACAACGTCAATCCGATTCTCAGCTGAACCACCGTCAACAATCTTTACAACTTCCGGCTCGACTTGACGGGCTGCTGTCGGTAACTCAGGGAGCAGAGACGTGGTTTTACAGAGGAGTTGAACATGGGCATTTATAACGGATTTTGATTTTCCATAAATTTCAAATATCTTGTCCGGAGTCTGTCGATTTCCTGGGGAATCGCCTGCTGGAGAGGATTCGGCTGGACGAGATTTTATGAACAATGCCTTGTCAGATGGATCCTTGTAGCCTTTGAACGTTTTAACGCGATACTCCGCTATTATCAAACAATCCTTGCTCCCGGCTGACTGCAACAGCCGAACATAATCGTCTCCGTCACTATAAAGTAGCATCAAAATAAAAAATTGTTAAATTGTTTCAAGTCATAAAAGATTTTTTAATTTTAACGCTTCATTAAAAGTGGTATCAGTATTTTAGCAAAGACTCTTCAAAGGAACGTTTGAAAGTCGGCTTCAACAATAATACAATCAACGAGTTGATTAATGAATTTTTAGAACGCAATTGTTCATGAAAACAGTCGAGAAATTGAACATTATGCGAGTATATTCTAAAATTGCTTCAAAACTTCAAAATTTGCAGTGTATTGAAAATTGGCGAAAATATTGCAAATTCAATTGAAACACAATCTTTTCTTAAGGATCGAGCTAAACCGGTCAAAACGGTTCGAAAATTGGTATTGTAGGAAAAATTGGCAAATATTGTGCAAATTCAATTGAAAAGCGATCGCTTTGTTAAAAAATCGATTAAAAACAGTCTAAATTCGCTTAGAAGCTATTTAAAAAAAAAAGATTCTTAAAAATCGAACAAGGATTGTTTAAAATCGTTCAAAAGCTGGTATAGTTAAATTTCTTGAAGAAGGTAGTGTCCAATTGTATAAATTATAATAACCCAAAATCGTCTGAAACTCTTGAAAAGCTGCAATTGTCCAGCAAAACTGACCTAAAAAGCTCCTAAAAGTCGTTTTTTTTTTAAATTTTAGAAATCACGAGAAAAAGAATATGCAAATTCTTTCAGCTAATCTTTTACCTTGGTTTGATGAATTGGAATGCGATGAGCAAGATTACAGCTAGTGAGAACTTCATTCTGCTTCCAATATTCAGCAGACTTCAAATTGAGAAGCCTTTCGATTCGGATGTCGTAGTAAAGAAACTACGTGAAAAACTGCATGATTTGTGTCCTATTTAAAGAGCAGACTCTCTAATCAAGTGAATTTAGAATTAGCTTAGTGGATGATCCTTATCTAAAATGAAATATCAACTCACAAATCACGAATTACACACGTGTGGAAGCTCTAATATGTCATTTGCGAAATTGTGATGTACTCCGAGTGGCTAGAGATTATTCGGGTTTTCAGAAACCATTTTGTAAAAAATGCCGAAATATGATATCATTGGGTTTTACCAAGTAGAATTGATTAAAATACATTTGAGTAATTATACATAGATGCGACTTCGTTAATCCAGCAGCGATTGACGTGATCTAATATCTAATCCTCCTGCTGTCAATGTCAATGTTCACTTCGCGGACATCGAAACATTGCACTTCTATAATTCATTCCACGATTCTAATGCTGACTTTTCATCAGTTTTTAAAATCAGATTTCAGATTTCAGGATCAACTCACTGATCTGATCACTGTGTGTTGCTTGTTAATGTTCATGCTAATATTGTGATGGACCTTGAATCAATCTGCTTAATTTTAAGTGCATGTCAGTTTTGAGCCATTAACAGTTGTGTGCCGTTGTGCCAAGCCGATTTTAATTATATCAATTCCAATTCCAAAAAATTTTAAGCAGCAAAAACTTCACTGTGAGCTTGGTATTTGATGCAAGCAATCTGTCATCTTTTCTGTTGCTACTCTATGAGTTGTCGTTAGTCATATCATCAAATAGGGAAAACATTATTGCGTCAACAAAAATATAGAAAAGCCAGGCTAATTTCACAGGCTATTTCTTCAGATCAGATTCATTTCTGTCAAGTTAGGTTAGGTTTTCTAAACGGGCCCAAAGACTTAAACCACTTAGTTCTTCATTATTTTTGTTTAATCACGCGTTTACTTTATTACATTAACATTTAAAGATTAGCCTGAGAAATTAGCCTGGCTTTTCTATATTTTTGTTGACGCAAAAATTACAAGCCCATCAAATACTGGTTTTAAATTCGGCAACGTGTTTAGCAAAAAATCTTTAGTTGAAATTAAGAATTTCATGTATGAGGAAGCAGGAAGTACAAAACTCACTCTTCAACACCTTACCTAAACACATCTTGACCAGGGTCATCAGTCGGCCCATTCAAAGTCAATATTCATTTTATGGGTTGGTTGGGTGCTGGGTGCTGGCCTGGCTAATGCATTTTACATTTACATGTAACAGGTCGAGTCATATAGGACACAGGACACGATCACGAGGCCGGAAGACTAAGCTGACTCTTTACATCAGTATGCTATCTTACAATTATAGTCCCAAGGTAGATGTTGATGGTTTGGTTAGTATGGACATCAAGTATCAAGTTAACCTTGTTCTGACTTTAGCAGTAGGTTAGTTAGGTATATGCGTAGCGAGACTGCACGGCGACTATGGTTTATTCTACACACCTATTCCTATTCCTATCACGTCTAGAATTTTATGTGCTGCTAATTTCATAAACAAATATAATACCATTGCAAAATGCAGATTAATGGGATCAAGCATGTTGAAATCTGGACTTTACTTTTGCAACGAGTTAAGCAGTGCGCAGCTTAAGCTTAGGCTAGGCTCATGCCGTTGGTCTTCACTTGTTGACACAAACCAATCTTAATCTTAATAAACTATCAATAGATTGTAAACCTATATGTATGTATCAGCTCTTATAGAAAATTTCCAATGTATTCTGTATTTTATTTAAGTGTTAAACAGTTGATCAAAAACCAAAAGATATATTGCATATTGCTGACTTTGATTGTCGAATGTTTACAGTTCTGTGTTTAACTGCGTATTAGTATTAGTTATTTGTGATAAGCTTGAGCAATCAGATTCGTATAACTTTTCCATAGATTTAACCTAGTCAATGAGGCATGCTTCATTTGTTCATGCACATGCCTAGTTAACATTGTATGTATGCTGCAGGCAGAATGGTATTTCTTTAGTTATTTTATTTCGTTTATGCGAATAAGTATTCAAAAATTATCTCCTGAAATTCGTTAAATGTATCTATTTTGTCAATGTTCAAGGTTCGATCTTGCTTTTGGTTTACTCAATGAAAACCCAATGCGCTAACCCATCAATAATTGGAATAAGCCGAAGGCATCCGCCTCTGGAATTGGGATATGAAGTTCTTCGCTTTTTTAATCGTATTTGGGCCATGGACTAACTTGGAACATTTACCATTCACCATTTACAACTTTAACCGACAAGGATTTACTACTTGATTTATGAACCAGAAGGTCATTGAACTGAGTTCTCTAGAAGTGTTTCATCTTACCGTACCAGGCACGGCATTTGGGCTAATTTTAACTCATGTAGGACAAGAATTCCCATTTGTGCAGGATACGTCTATATTTTCACATCTGCTATACTTCTGCTTGGAAAAATTTGAATTTCTTCAAAATTTCAACAATGTTTAAAACACTAGCAGTGATTTCGGCAATCTTCGCCTCCGCTTACGGCTACACGCCCTGCATCAACGTTCAGTCAGCACCTGTTGACGAAGCATTTGTAAGTGAATTGCATAAAATTGTGCTCCATATGGAGAAGTTGCATATGGATAGGGGAAAGGAAGATTCTAGAATTTATGAATCTTCTAACGAAAAACCTTGTGCATTTTCTTAGTTCGTTAAAGCTGGTGCAGCTGGACTCCATATCCCACTTCACTCCCGATGCAACAACTGCGAGAATGAAGAGAACTGGAAGTGGGTCAAGAATGAGCCTGCGGCACCATCCCCCAAAAAGAAACGAAGTATCAACGACAATATTTACTGTTGGTCAATGGTTGGGATTACGCAATTAACTCCAACAGGCGTCGTTGCACTTTCTTACCAATGTGAACCTCGAGGAAGGATTGAGCAACAGTACTGCGCAGGAGTCATCCCCAAGGTCAAGGTTGACGGAGTTAGCTGTAAGTTCCACTCAATTGACGATTTAGCCTGTAAAGATTATTCTGTTTCTACAGTTTTTGAATTCATCGAAATTTTTTGACTTTTCAGATGCTGGAGCGAATGCTTTGACGATTACGGACAATTCGACATATGTTGCCGGTGTCACCTGCATGTTCGGTCGTGAGAACTTCTGGTGGATGGCTTTTACAACGCCGGAAGCTCCAGCTGAAACTGTCAAATCAATTGAAGAGCATTTCCGAGGTCTTGGATTTACAGCAGTCACCGCCACCGTTGAACACGACTCCCCATTAATTCTCAAGACATTAGGCATGACTCAATGTTAATTCCTTAACTACAGCTACAAGTTTGAATCTTGAATTCACAAATGTATCATTTTGAAAATTGAGAATTGAACTTGTGTCGAAATTCAGATCTTGAGCATAAAATAAATAGATCGCTAAAGTTGATCGTAATCATAAGAGGCACAAGAGCTAATGCACAATGCAAGTGCACTTATTTACGCTACAACAATCCAAATCCAAATAATAGTGTTGATCACAAATTATTATAGTATTGCAGTTCCCAGGGCTGGGCAAAATCGCTTGATTTTGAAAATAGATGATTTTAAAATCGTGATCTTTGTAATCTTAAGGATTTTGATGTTTTGATTTTGATTTTTAAGAAATTACCTGATATTGATTTTGTAGAAGTATCTATTTTGATCTTGAATTTCATGATTTTAAGCTTTTGGTGATTTTAAATCACGATTTGATTTCAAAATCCCGATTTAAAATCAAAAAAATTATCATTGATTTTGATTTCATGATTTGATCTTGAAGGCAAAAAGAGAGGCTTTTGGCATTTTGAAGGCGGATTTTCGGTGATTTTGAAAATGATTTTCTAATGATTTTGTCCTGCCCTGGCAGTCAGTCCCTTGCTCATGAATTCATTTGCCAAGAGCAGGAGCATTTTTGAGCAATACTCAAACTACAATTTCGTGTCAAAATTAGCGAACACCCAATAATTAAGTTGAAGCCTAAATATTTTGATGATTTTTTTTTTAATTGGATAGTTTCATATTTTTTGTAGTGGGTGTCAGGTGTCAATTGTCAATGCATTGGCATAGCTTGCATAACATTCGGAATTCGGATTCGGATATTGTAATGTAATGTGAAAAAAGAATAGTTCGTAATCTCACAATACCCCAAACAGCAGAGAAGCGAGCGAGAAATCAGAGTTCAGCCGATAAATTCAAATGCCTCATTTGCATGAGATAGTGGCATTCACTTGCTCTGCTGCACTTTCAGTTTGAGGTTTTGTGTTTTGGTTTTCCAATCTTTGATCTTGAATTCAATTTCATATTTGAGTTTCTCATTCATTACCATCGGGCAGGTCATCGGTATCGGTGTTTCGGCATATACACAAGCATTTGGCCCGTTGTACTTGTCGGTCTTCGTCCTTATTTGACATTTCAAGTCACAAGTTGATTTAACCGGAAGTTAGATGAAGTGAAACCGCAACTGCGAAAGATGTGAAAGGAATTGCACAAGAAGAGGTATGTTATGTTGTTGCATGTCATTTTGACTTTATTAAAATTGAATAAATGAATTATAATGTTTATTATGGTGTATGTATGATATGATGGTATCATTGGGATTGAGACTTTGGGACGACGGGTGAAACGAAATGCAATATACTGTAATACACAATCAACAATGTCAAATGTGCTACGGCGTACGGCCAACGCCGATCGATTGTCGATGGTCAATGGTAGTTGGTAGTGTAAATGGCACACATGTAGTACTTATATGGTACTCCCTAACTCCCTATTGATCATGTGTGACATGTGACATGTATGTTTAATAAAATATTGAATTAAAAATTGAATTTCATAACGTGTTTGTGTTTCCACGGTAGAACTTCAGGCATCACATCAAAATGAATTAGGTTTTAGGTTTCATTGGGTATCTAGTGTAAGGTGTAAGCCAAAGCAATGTAAAATGAAGTGTGAAGTGCCGCAGGCTGTAGAAAGGTGAAAAGAAGCCGAGCTCTTGGCTGTATTGTTCCTTCATGTTGCACGTGATTTTTGCAGTCATATATTCGACAGTCGAGTGACCTCATACATCATAAGTTCATAATAAGTCAGTTTATAAGTATTTCGATCCACAATCAATTCCAAACCCTGATTTGCAATATCTTTAAACCCTTCCAGGTTCAGATAAACTGTTGACAGACGTGTCGTACTCAGATTACAGACTTTACTTGCTAGACCGACATCAGAAACTAAAATGAGTACAAGCGTTCAGAACCTTCCGACCTCACATGGTCCCAGGATGATGGGTCCTCCAAGATTTCCCACACCATCACAATTGAATCATCATTCCGGGCCGCATCATCATGGTCACAGCCAACACAGACAGAGAATGTCCTATCAGCCGTACCGACTCTATCCCCGACCTCCGCCTCCTGGCAGCTCAGCTTCTTCAGCCACTGGAAGTAATCCTGACGGGAGTGAGTACGATGGGCGAAGACTGAGGAAGAGCTTAGTTCGGAAAACAGTTGACTATAATGCTGCTGTTATAAAACAACTTCAGGTTTGTATAAATTAACATAACTTAGCTAAAATTGCCAAAACCATGTTGTTTTCAGGTTGCATCCGATGTATAACATTTTAAAATTCATTGGTTTATGTAATTCTGTATACACAGAATCGAGTATGGCAGAGAGACTATCGGGACAGACGAGCGTTAGAACCAGATTATTCCTACGGTCCGGACACAGTTCCTCCTGCAATGCAGTTGGACAATTCGACAAATGCCGTAACAACAAGATATGTCAAGTCTGCCACAAATAAAATGAGATGTCCCATCTTTTCCATGGCTTGGACACCTGAGGGTCGTCGTCTTGTCACTGGAGCTTCGTCCGGTGAATTTACACTATGGAATGGTCTCACATTTAATTTTGAAACTATTCTTCAAGCCCATGACAGTCCAGTGCGTTCCATGATCTGGTCTCATAATGACATTTGGATGGTGACTGGAGATCATGCGGGTTATGTCAAGTACTGGCAGTCCAATATGAATAATGTCAAGATGTACCAGGTGAGTTGAAGCTAATGAGCAGAGCTCGGAAATGTGTGTGAAAACATCCTTTTGTTTTTGAACATGTTGCATGAAACTTCGTACCTGTCTGAGTCAGGTCATTTGGGCTCGGAAAACAAAAGCTATTAGCACATTTTTTCGTAGCTTTGTGGGGATAGCATATTTTAAGAACATTGTTTTGAAAATTTCGAACTGTAGAACGTGTATGTTGTTTTTTAGCGCATTTTCGATGTTTTTAAAGCATTCTTGCTGTTTTTTAGAACTTTTTTTGCTTTTATTGTTGTTTTTAAGCACAGTGTTTGCCGGCTTTTGAAATGCACAGTTTGTCTAAGTCTTTGTTGTTTTTTAGTGTTATTTCTGTTGTTTTCTAGAGTTATTTTGTTTTCTAGTGTATTTTTGTTGCTTTCTAAGTTATTTTGTTGTTTTTCTGACACATTTATTTGACTTTAGCACATTTTTAGTGTTACAAAGCTCACTTTTTGCCGATTTTTGAAAAGCACATTTTGTGTAGGTACACGGATTGTAGTTTATTAGCACACACACTTCCGCGCTCTGCCAGAGCCCAATTTAAAACATTTTTTTAATACTTTAGCACTTCAGTGCTTTTTTGTTTTGTTTTTGATGTATTTTTGTTGTTTTCTAGCACTAATATTTGTATTTTGCGCATTTTTTGCCGACTTTTTAGTTGTGCACAATTTTCACCGTTTTCTAGCTCACGCATTTGCGCGATCTGTAAATACGGTTAAATTAAATCATTTCGTAGAGTTTCTTACTGACTTTTGTTGTCCTATGTTGTCGTTTTAGGCTCACAAGGAAGCCATACGAGGTCTCTCATTTAGTCCGTCAGATCAGAAGTTTGCCTCATGTTCAGATGACGGAACAGTTCGGATTTGGGACTTTTACACTTGTTACGAGGAAAAAGTGCTTCGAGGACACGGAGCAGACGTCAAATGTGTTGACTGGCATCCTCACAAAGGCATTCTTGTGTCTGGGTCAAAGGATAATCAGCAGCCGATCAAAATTTGGGATCCTAAAGCTGGAATTCCACTTGCAACAATGTAAGTTTATGCATTTGCTCAATTTGATGGAATTTTTGTAATTTTATAACCGATTTGTGAATTCTAACAACTTTTAAATCCAACAGCCACGCTCACAAGTCAACAGTGATGGACGCCAGGTGGAATCGAAATGGGAACTGGCTCGTGACAGCATCCAGAGATCATCTAGTCAAACTATTTGACATTCGTAAATTATCTCAAGAGTTACAAATCTTCCGAGGTCACAAGAAGGAAGCATCTTGCGTGGCGTGGCATCCAATTCATGAAGACTTATTTGCCACGGGAGGTTCAGATGGTTCCATCCTTTTTTGGAACGTTGGGTATGACTTTCATATATGACGAGTCAATTTTTGTAATTGTATTAACACAATTTCCAACAATGTGCTACTTTTTATTTTAGTTGTGACAAAGAAGTTGGTTCAATTGAAGCAGCTCACGAAAATATTATTTGGACATTGGCCTGGCACCCTGTTGGCCATATTCTATGTTCTGGTTCCAATGATCATACTTCCAAATTCTGGACGAGACAAAAACCTGGTGATATTGTTCGAGAGAGAGGACATTCCTTCCATGAGTATTCAACAGTGGACGATAATGATATGGGTAAGTATATGCGTTTTATCTTCAACGTTAACGCTCGTTAATTGTATTGTTTCACAATTTATAGAAGAAGCATTTATTCCGGGAATGGGACCAGAAGACAAGGTGGACACGGGAGAAGAAGAAAAACCGGAAGAAGAACTCGTGATTCCAGGTTTAGATATTCATGAGGCAGAGCAGTCAACGAAACAGGAGAAGCTTGTGCCCAAAAAGACTCCATACCAAAAACCCATTCCGAAAAAGTTTCAAGCCATTTGGAACGACTCGAAGGTGGAAGACGAGCTTGAGGATGATCGAGATACAGGTATTGCTTCTAAATGCCTATCCTATGGACAAACGCGTCAATATATTAATGGGAAATCGTAAAACATCATGAACTAATGCCACGCCTATCTTTACACTGCTTAACTCGGATTTGACGAAATTAGCTTCTGTATTGTCGAATTGATGGTTTCATTATGCTGTCTTTCGTAGCTAAGGCCTCAGTAACTCGGGTTTGGTCAAACTCATGAGCTCATAATGCTGTTTTTCTTAGGCGCAAGTAACTCGGGGTTAGTCAAACTCATGAGCTTCTATGCTGTTTGTCTTAGCTTGGGCCTCAGTAAATCGGGT
>JAQFXZ010002154.1:0-10119 GCA_034694025.1 Ceratophysella scotica | reverse complement strand
CTTTCCCAGTTACCCTTTGCCTTAGGCACTTCTGATATGAAAATACAGTTTTCAATCAACTTTCAACCCAGAAATAGCAGAGACTGTCAGGTCAGACTACATACCTACATACATACAATCCCTTCAAAAGAGCCAACCAAAGAGACCAAAGACCAATAATAGTCGTATAATTTTTGGAAATCCTTTCTCTATTGTTTGTAGCCTCATCCGCAGAGTCCTGTTATGTCCAGCTTGGTCCAGCCCTACCTCAGCCATACCTGGCCTGGCCATAGCCACACGACCAGGAATCCATATTATGCTGTTTGAAATGACTCCAGTAGTACAGTAGTATGGATGTCAAATTACATTTTCGTTCAATATGTACTAGCGTGGGTGCAGTACAACCACTTTTGGTGAATCGCTCAAGTTTTGTGCAATCGTTGAAACGAAAAGAAAAAGAAGCATCGCGTCATTCTAACATTGACCTTGAAATACAATTTTTAAGTTAGAGTTTAGAGTATTGATTTGATTCTACATTCGTTCGCGGCCTATTTTTAAAACGAAAACGCACTTAGGGATTTGACACAGCCTTTTCTTGAACGTAGAAAATATTGCAACCATACACCAAAGGCGCATGCGAAAATGATTATACTACCCCTTCGCGAAGTTCAGAGAGATACTACTTAGGAAGAAAAGAACTGTTTTTAATAAGTATCTCCAACGTGAACCTGTAATCTCTTCCGAGGTTCGCGAGGAAATGTCAGACGCTATTAATATTAAGTAAGCACAAATATCCATAGTCAAGAGATCATCGATGATCATTGATCTTACAGGAAAATCTGTATTAACATTACACATTAGCTGATTTTCATTTTCATTCTGTTAAAAATCCTCCCTAAAAGTCCTCACTTTTGTAATGATGAGAATTGAGAATAGTTGACTTCGATTAGATTGTGATTGGGATGGGATATGGGATTACGATACGAGTGGGTTCATTTGAGATCGACAAGGACCAAGTTGTCGGACTGCGAATGACGTGATTGGTGATTTGATTGTGCTTGTGCACAGGAGCAGTGCAACATATGAATATACACTACTATACACTCATCATTATTATTTTTACTCGAATGAAGTTTCCCTTCTCTGGTTTGTATGCGTATTCTTCTCCAACTACACATCCAGTACTACACAAGACATACAACTACTGCATGTAATGTAGGTATGTAGAAAGTGTGAGTTGAGCTGTTCGAATTCTGTATTCCTGTTGCTCGTGTGTGCATGACGAGTGCTCAATGGTTTGTTCGGACTGAGCCATCATCATTCCAATCCAACTAATTGTGATTAGACCGTGTGGATTGACTCGTTCCCTTCTACGTCTACAGTTGGTTGACTCATCCTCTGCACATTCACTCAGCTCCACAATCAACATAACTTCTCAGCCCACTTTCTCAAGCAATTGGAATTTGACCAGTTGAAGGTGTCAGCAAGGACTCCCGGGCTACTCCGACCAAATTCAGCTCTCCACTTTTGTTTACTTACTTATTATTGGGGCGTGTATTACGTACTATTATGGTGGACCGACTGGGTATGAACTTATATTTATTAATTTATTGCATGATCAATCAAAGATCAAAACTTTGAAAGTCATAAGTCTAATTCCAAAGGAGAAAGGACAAATGAGGGAGGCGAGTGTGAGTGAGCGTGGACTGTGGACTGGATTCACTTATTCTTACTTTAAATTTTACAGTTAACAGTGAGGCCAACGCGAGGCGAATTACAGGTGTTGAAGGATGTTTCGGAGGATCCGGACATGTGAGCAAAAATAATTCTAACAACTTAATTGAAAGATGAAGCCTGGACTAAGCCTAATCCTCTAACTATATGCTTCCGTTTTGCATTGCACGCTGCGCTGCTAACAGTGCGTCAGTCATCTTATTTGATCAAAAGTTATATTCCTTTTTGTGAATCCATAAGGCCTTATCCGTTCCTGGACGAGTGCTTGTCGGTGAAGGTGTGCTCACAAAGATGTGCCGCAAGAAGCCGAAACCCCGACAGTTCTTTCTCTTCAATGATATCCTTGTCTACGGAAATATTGTCATTAACAAGAAGAAAGTAAGTGTCACTCATTTTGATACCCAAGAAATTTGGTTCCCTTCCCCCCTAGGCCGAACATTCTAACATGAAACGAACCTTATCCGTTTAAGATTTTGACATACGAAGTGAAAGAGAATGGGAACTGAGAATTTGTATTCTATTTTGAACAGTACAACAAGCAACATGTCATTCCACTGGAAGAGGTCAAACTGGAGTCCCTGGAGGACGAGGGCAGTGAGTCCAACCTACGCGAGTATTACTCGAATCATCAGAACTTTTGAAGCATATTCTCTGTTTGTTTATAGCTTTGAAGAACGGGTGGGTGATTCGTACAGCGAGCAAAAGTTTCGCTGTGTACGCTGCCACACCGACGGAGAAGGCGGAATGGATGGCTCACATTCAGCGCTGCGTCACGGACCTGCTCAAGAAGAGTGGCAAGAAGGCCGTGGAAACGCATGCGGCCGTTTGGGTCCCGGATGCAGAAGTCTCTGCCTGCCAAAGTTGCCAGAGTCAATTCACATTTGTCAACAGACGTGTACGTATTTTTTCTTACATAAGGCATGAAATCATTTTGCTTTCTGATGACAAGCCGAGGAAATTTCGTTTCGAGAAAACGTTTGTTACGAAATTTCTCCAGGTTAGGTCACGCTACTGTGATGGTCAACGAGTTGTTATCATTATTGAGTTGTAGTTGTTATCATCCGCATGACTCATCGTGTTACTCCTTCTGACTTCTGACTCAGAGAGTACGCTTGAATGGGACGTAGATAGAAGGGGAAAGGAGAAAGTTTGCTAGCCAATCTCGTTCAAAACAATTGCTACTGTACAATTTCCTAAATATTTGTATTTCCTATGTAGCACCATTGCCGGAATGACGGGAACGTGTACTGTGGGACTTGCTGCAACAAGAAGTTCCTGCTTCCAATTTCCAAGAAGCCTGTCCGCGTCTGCAACGCCTGTTTCAAGATCCTGTCGTCCTCGTCAGCAGGGAGCCAGAAGGCTGGAGAGGGCGGGCACAGAAATCAATCTCAGATCCATGACGGCGGAGATGACTCCAGTTTCGATGAGGACTCGGACGACGGAGAGGAGAACCCGAGCTGGACCTCCGCACCCAAGTTCTACCAAGGACCTCAGCACAACAACAACTGACCAAACCAAGTCTGGCCTTCTTACTACCCCAAACTACGTACCACTTCCTTCCTTTGTAGTGTACATCTAACAAGCTCCTAGCCCTAAACTTTTAACTCAGAATTGGTCCGAGTCTGCAGAATATAAAGTTCCCTCTTATGCAGATAGACCAAGAACTCCTGATTACACTCTTCCCTCAGCTCAATCCTTGTATACGGAAACAGAATAGGGAGAATCTACATTTTCCAAACCTGTTCCGAAAAGTTGAATGTGTTTTGCCCTTCCGCAGATTGAAAATACGAAAGAACATGTTGGTCGTTGAGCATGGAGCAAAAGCTTGGCCCTTGTTTCGGTTTAAATGACCGCAAAAATATAACTCCTGAGCCTGAGCACAGTTAGCCTCGGGCCGATTCCAATAGTTTAAGTCGTTAGCCAAAAAGGTGATCGGAATGAAGATGTGTGTTATGGAGTGGATGTAAAATGTACTATGTGGGTCTGAATCTGAATGCTTCCCTTTTCTCATCTTCCCCGCCCACCGCTGTCCTCTCTAATCCTAATTAGTTGTTCAGAAATAGAAACGTAGCGTAGTTACGTCCAGATCCTGGAACATGACTGGAAGTGGTTTAATTAATAATTGATATGTACGTGCCTTTGTATTATTCTATGCAGAAGAGAACCTTCCTAATTTGGTGTTGTATAAATACTGAAAATGAAAGCGAAGTGATGATCCTATTGTACAACCTAGACTTCTGCTAGCTACCACGGAAACTAAAACGACAAATCAGAGAACGTCCAGACTAATAAGACGTTTTGAACTTAGCACTCAAAACATAAAACTTTAATTTTGAAATTGTAGGTATCGTGTTAATAAGCGAATGTGTTTAGCGCGAGAGGTGCGACCACTTCAGACTAAAGACTTTACCTACCCACGATATTCCCCACAAACTTCCAAAATAATCAAAATGTATATTCAAATAACTCTATATTGTTAGTGCGAAAATGAACAAACTAAACCCTATTTATCCTGATATTTATATGTACATAGGTTAAGGGAACCATGGACCTTAGAACTAATTGCTAAGATCCCATGTGTCAACTAATTGTTGAACGGGAAGTTGGTGCATGGAAATAATCATAATTAGTGTCATTGTAATAAATACGAAATTCTGTTTACGTTTATTCGAGATGATTTGACATGACATGACAAATGCTTAAATCATGATGACTTATTGTTCATTTCATTATTTGGCATGGCAGAAGCTTTAGAATGACTTAGTTGATTTCATTAGTTGGCATCTGTTTCCAATGTGACTACAGTCCGGTTCCGGTCTTCTAGTAGCAGAAAAGAACAGACACCATCGTGTCCGGTACATTTCGGTGTCTGAATTTCTTAATGGTTCTCGTAGTTCCGAAACACTTGGCTCGGGCCTCCTTTCCTCGAATCTTGACCAGAGTCTCCAGGAGCCATTCCGTCCAGCTAAGCCGTCCTCGTTTTGGCTCGTGTCCCCTCGGAAGGTGCAGGAACAAACTGCGCAGCTCTACGTTTTCAAGAAGACCGTTTTACTGACCTCTTTCCCCTATGAACCTTTCGTCATTGCTAAACCGCCTCGAATTAGAATGAACTACTGTAATTATTTCGTAGCTCACGTTCACAGTACGGGAATTCCGTGTCAGAAATAGCGATGGTTCTTTGGAACAAGTTGGTCACCGTTCCCGGAGTTGTAGGCAAGTGAACAATCTGAGATTCGTGCGCAAAGTCGTTACTTTTGGGGTTGGCACAGGTTTGGCTGTGGAATGTTTCCACTCTGTAGGCCAACATGGCCTCCTTCTCCAGCGACTTCTTGAGACGTAGTGCGTCCTTCCAAGGAACTTCCTTGTAGTACGGATTCCAACCTTGTTCTTTCAACATGGACAGATGAACGTTGCTCACAACTCGCTCCAAATCCAGACGTTCCCATTCTCCTGTATTTGTGAAGGAAGGATCGTGTCAAATGTACACCAATATGTCAATAACTGTCTCAATTTAAAGATTGGCGCACGCTTCGTCTTTAAGAATTCATGTGTATTGTTCGTCAATCATTCGTCAGCGGCCTCGTCGGTCTGCTTGCAATGCGTTTGGATGCTGCGCATTTATCTCTTACGAAACGAGAGTCATCAGCTTGATAACGGACACCGGACACCACTACAAAATACGAGACTGAATCGACTAAGTATAAGAACATCATAATTCCGGTGTCAGGCGTTATGTCGCAGGTCGCAGTACGAAAGATGTAGTAGTTTGGACGGACTGACCCAAGAGTGGAACAGGTTCCGTGTCCGTTTTGTTGGGGTTGAGAAAACGAGCTTCGAGCTGAAGGTCAATCTGAAGACTCAGTTTGTGGAGACGAGCGGTTTGAGAGAGTCGGAAGGTAGTGAATGGACTCCGCTCATTCATGAACACCTCCGAAGCGTCGTAGAGTCTTTTGGTAATAAACCAGGCCAAGAGAGTTCGGTACTGGAACTTGAAGAAGAAGATGTCGAACAGGAACAAACCAATGAGTCCCAGCAACACGGGCTTCAAGCACAGCCTCATCTTTAATTCCGTTCCGACACACTGGAAACAGAACTTTGCTCTGTAGTTCCAGCTTCTAACTTTGCTCTCTGCTTCAAAACTTTGTAATTCGACCCAGTCCCAACAGTTATTGGCTAAAAAGGCTAAGGCGAACGAAGTAGAAGCTGAAACCTGTTTACACACCGACACAGCAACTTTCACATCAATGATATTCGTAGTCGTCCGTGACAACAGCCTGAATTCCTTAAATATATTGACTTTATTCTCTCGGATTCAAATAGCATTATGTAAACTTAGTGGTTACAAATTATTACACAAATATTACACAATTACACAATCCAGGCAGGAATGTTTGAGTGCTTTTAGGAATAACGCATGAATCTGGTCAGAAATCAGAAGCAGAAGAGAGTGGAGAGAACGGTTGGTGGAAAGGTATTGTAGTCCAAGTCTTGGATGACCTGATTGTCCATGTGACATCGGATTCCAGGTAGCATGGTCAGATCAAGTCCACTGAACCAGCTGAACCAGTAGGAGCTCTTGTCGGGAAGCATGGCCGTTCGAAGGACTTGGTGGACCACCGAATACTGACGCTTTTCTAATTAGGAAAACCAGGATTTACTATGGAGTGAACGATACATGACCTCACAATATTCCACGATCCAACTATTTACCTGTGCACTGAAACTGAGGATTTCGAGTGACTTGAATCGTTTTCTGGAAAATGAGATAGGTTCCATTCTTTGTTGGCACGGCCTTGGTGAGAATGCTTTCGTATGCGTTTCCCGAACTGTTTGGCGGGTTTAAAATTCCTTGTTCAATGCCGCAAACAGGTTCGTTCAGTATTCGGATCTTAGCAGAATAGACGACTGTCGTCAGTAACTGTTCTTTGAACTCCTTCCGCTCTGGGTCTGTCATTTTCCCAAAGTCATCGGCGCTCACGGGCTGGTCAACGATCCACGCTGACTCATTCGGATGAATCAATCTAGAAGCAAGCATGTCGCTGTGAAGGCTGCAGATCCGACCCCGAAACTTACGCCGAGTTTCTTCCATTCCTATTCCACAACGCACAAAATATTAACGATCTGTTTAAATACTTGATATAGCCAGTGATATTGCTTTAGTTCTCAGCACCGTAAGTTCACTTAAAAAATTTTACTGCTTACTACCTCGCGTACTTGAAAGTTGGTTGTCCCAGTCTTCGTCATATCTGTCCGTCTCAATCTCCATTGATGAGAATCTTCCTCGAACATCAAGGTCAAACAGCAAGCCTGAATGTCCGCTCCGTCGAACAAGCTTGCCCACCTTGAAAACAGGTTCTTCTCCTTCTCGACTAAAGCGGAAGACGGAAGTGTAGAGCGGAAGCGCCGTCTCCTCCTTCGTGAGCAACGTGTGCATCCACATGGTCAAATATGGAAGTAGTATCCATACACAGGCGAAGAGAATCAGCGTGCCCAGAAGCTTCCGGTTGAACAAGAGATCAAGTAGGCCCATCATTAACAATTGGAACACTTGTGTTCCTTATCTGTGACTCTCTCTCAGAACAAAATTCAAAATTATTCAGTTGAATGAACTCCAAGAGCTTTACTTCATCGTGGTGTCAGCTTTGACTTTCTTGGTTGACTGGTTCAAATCTAAGAATTATATTTAGTTGTTTGTCGAAGGTTTTACCATATGCCACATAAGTTGTCAAGGTGATTCGTTCTTGAATTTATCCCACATTGAGATAGGGCAGAGAAATGAAGAGATCTATCTAGAAGAGAAAACGGCGCCCAGGTTTCAGATCCAGACCATCAATCGATTCTCCTGGCATCGAAACTACCTTCTCTATGATTGGTATTCGATTTAGCTAAGGACTATCTGTATATCGCTTTTTTGACCTAACTACCGAATGATTTATTTCTGTTTCGAGCTTGATCGTTGCGGTTAGGCGATGAACCAATAGCATGTTCTTCGAACAAACCAAGCAAGATAATCGAGTTGATTCAAAAATCCGCATGTCTTCGATAGCTGGTTCCGTGATCAATCAATGATCAGATAATTTGTAATTAAAAAAAACATAGTCTTTTGCTGATCATGGATTTCTATCAGTTGGCGTTTTCAAGAAGAAAGTTTGTCCAGCAAGAAAAAAATCAAAGAGAAAGTCGTATCGATAAGAGTTAGGTTAGTAAATCGGAAATAGCGGAATGTAGGCGCTCAAAGCAATAGTAGGTCAATCATGCTTCCATTCCAATAGCGGAGAAATTCCGGTTCTTCTATTTTTTGACCAGCTATAAAGTATCATGTAATGTTGAAGATTGACGAGTTCGGAAATGCACAGGATTTCTGCGCCAAGAAGCAGATCTGGTCGGTTTGCTGGGAGCTCCTCTGTCTGATACACGATACACGATTATCCTAAGGACGGATATATTGCATTTGTACTAAACTACTATATTGCATGGAATAATGAACATGGTCCAGTTTGTTCGAATGCGAGTACTGTATACAGTAAGAACTAGATATATTTGGATCATTGAGCTTGGCATAATTATTCAGCTACAGGGCAGAGCTCAGGCTGTACGGACTAGGCTGAATGCTGATTTGATTTGCTTGTACGCGGACCGGAAGCACCTGCAAAGTCCTTGTTCCCCTTATCATGTATTCCGAGGAAGCCAGACCCATCAGAGTGCACACAATCACTCAGACTCAAGGAGGCTTTTATATTTAGCGAGGAATGTGACTACTTAGTCGTAGACATTGGACATTGCAGAAGGCATCATCCGCTTGAGGAATAGTGATGCCTACGAGACAGTCAATCTTTAGAAGGCGTGTGCAGGTGGGAAAAAGATTCGGTCTGAGCCCAGGCGTTCCGATGGAAGGGACTGTTTCCAGGTCAACTGCAGACCGACGCCTGCTGAGTTCCTGTGTGACTGCTTGCCTCGTCCTTTTGGTCGTGGGTTCTGCGGATTCCGTTGCACGTCTTGACCACGGCAGCTCATGTTCCAATCAACGGGAGTGTGAAACCCGGAACGTGCTTTTGAAGTGTGTTGATGGTATCTGCACCTGTCCTCAGAATGAACAGTCTGTGGTGCTGGACGTTGAGACCGGGCTTTGCAGCGGAACCGTTGACAGTTCCTGCTATCGAACTCGAGCCGAGCCGCTTAACAGCGAAGAGGAAGTGAATCCGGTGAAACATTATGTTCCCTGCATTCAGCATGCTGCTTGCTCACGACCTGCACGAGTATGCACCTGCGATCGACGCTACTATCCCAGTCCCGACAAAAAGTATGGAAGACTCTCATTATCATTTCAATTTAATTTCATGTTTCAAGGAGCTCATCGCCTTCAAAGATGCTTCAAAGTATGAAGCCCGCCGTATTATTTTATATAATTCTCATAACCTTCTTGAATTAAACAGGTCCTGTCTGCCGCAGAAGGGCTATGACGAGTCGTGCAGTGAAGATGAGGAATGTGACATCTTTCGGTACTTTGGTTGCGTGGGAGGTCGCTGCGGCTGTACGTCCGATATGGAGTATCACGAGCACGAGACGCAGGGCACTTGTTTCAAACCGATTGGGAGCAACTGCACGCGTGACAATGTGTACGACAACACCGTGTTTCCAGGTCGCTACGACGCCTGTCCCATCAATGCGGAGTGTTATCACGTCTGTGCCTGTCGTCCACAATTCACAGTCTCCTCGGACGGGTTCTGCAAAGGTCTGCACGGAAGCCGCTGCGATCCGGACCGTCCGTGCAGTGACATACAGTTTGTCTGTCAGAACCAGAAGTGTGTCTGCAAGTATCCACTGCATCAAGTGCTGAACGTGACAAGTGGTCAGTGTATCTCCCGTGTACCCGGGCCCTGTTCAACTCCGACTCCGGAAATCCTAGGAACGGGATGTGTGGACAACGCAGAGTGCATCGAAGGTCAATGTCGTTGTGTGGAACGGTATCGTCAGGATAAGGACGGATTTTGTTTGAAGCCGCATGGCTATGACTGCGAGCTGGATCGAGAATGTTCCCCCTTGGTCTGCATCAACAACCAATGTTCCTGTCCAGACCTGCTCCAGCACTTCGATCGGGAAACGGGGAAATGCTTGGGTGACGTGGGCTCCCGGTGTCTTTTGGATCCTCAGGAATCCAGTTCCAGCTGTTCCCAGAATTCACACTGCAAGGCCTTTGGGTCGGACGCTGAGTTGGGCACAACGGGAGAGTGCGTGTTGAGCAGTACGGGTGGATCACTGACCAACACCTCGCCTTCGTCACAGACAGAAGCAGATTATCGCGTCCTCTCTGAAGATGAATTCGGATTCAGAGATGAGGAAGTCTGATGTCAGTTCAACTGTAGAATGTCCCGAGCGAAACATTTTAGGTATAATTGTAATTTGAAC